>CM042433.1:8822054-9059554 GCA_023631565.1 Gymnocephalus cernua | reverse complement strand
CACTCACTCACATGTGCACATGTATGCCTGTACAGTATGCACAAAAGTAAATATCGTAAATATGAAAACACGTAAGATGCATGTGACTTCAGAAAAATCAAGCAAAACACTTTTACAATTTCAAAACCCATTTACACAAAGTCAAAAGTGCTTTAAGGATTATTCCTGTTTGCTACTACTTGGGTCTTATTTTATTTTAATAACATTGTAATTGTTGTGCTCTGGCAACCAACAGCTGTGTACAACAAGGTCAGATGGGGCAAGAAACACAAGCGTTCAAACAACCTGATAGTTTAGTCAGATTATCCGAAACTGAAAGTGAGCACACCTGAAATGCTGATAATAACACCTCATTGTTGGCCACAGAAAAACTGTTTGAAAAAGTTGAACCAGGAAGTCAGTCTGTAAATTGTCATGAATGTTTACAACGTATAGTTTGGGTAATAATTTAAGCACCAAACTTTGTCTTCAAACCTATGGGTTTGTTTCATGATGCATTAATGGATTTTTTTTTCCTGCTGCTGAAAAGATGGCACTGGGGACGGCTGCCGTGTCTCAAGCTCCTCCTCAACTTTGCTTTTATTTTGCGTTTATTTTGTTTCATTTGATACTTATTTCACATGACTGAGAACCACTTCTGCACATCAGATCGTTGGTTGACAGTACTTTTCCTCCACGATCAATGAACAATAATAATATCCATGACTTGGTTTACCTGTTGCCGTACCTGGAAGATGGACAAAGAGAAAAAGGAAACCAAGGTTGTGGGCCGGGGTTTTGCAGACTGAGGAAACGTGATAACTAGCCTCCTCTGCCCCCTCCCCTAATCCACACAAGGCACCTGGACCTGACGGCATCCCTGGCCGAGCTCTCAATGTGTGTGCATACCAAATGGCAGATGTCTTCACAGACATTTTCAACCTCTCACTGCTCCAGTCTGTGGTCCCAACTTGTCTCAAATACTGCCAATGTCCACCATCATCAAGTGCTTTATTAGTCAAAATCTGTATTACTTCCTCCCTCCCTGACTCTCTGAACCCACAGCGATGTATACAGGCCAAACAGAACAACAGGCAACACCATCACCTGAACTCTCCACGCTACTCTCTCCCACCTGGACCATAGGAACACATACTGTATGTGAGAATGCTGTTCAATGACTATAGTTCAGCATTCAATAACATTGTACCTTCGTCATCAAGCTCAAAGACCTGGGACTCAACACCGCCCTCTGTGATATTGATCCTGAATCCAGGATACTCTGCAACTTATACAGATGCACCATCGAGAGTATCCTGACTAGCTGCATCACCGCCTGGTAGGGCAGTTGAGCCCTTAACCACAAGGCTCTACAGAGGGGGCTAAAAACTGCTCAGCACATCACCAGGAAAGAGGTGCCATCCTTGGAGAACATCTACACCTAGCAGTGCAGGAGGAAGGCCAACTGGATTTTTAGGGACCCCAACCACCCCAGCTAAAAACTATTCTGCTGACTGCCATCTGACAGATGGTAGGCTACCGTAGCATTCGGTCCCACACCACCAGGCTCACACACAGCTTCATCCCACAGGCAAGCAAGATTGTGTGTCACTTTATATCAATATATTGAAACTTTATCTTTATGTACGTTTACTTACTGTTTTACACCTGTTTACAATATACATATTTATATATATCCATCAACTCCTAAGAGAAATAATCTGTCTCTGTAGCTGCTAAATGTTCCACTATGTTCACCAGCTAGCTGCAAATAGTGTCTGTCTGCCGTTTGGTGCTAAGCAGATACATTGGCATACAATCAGTTTGTTAGAGCTTTTTTTGTTGAAAACAGCTGCCTGCCGCTGCTGAATCAAAACTGATGAGAGCGAACTTGTGGGCTGTAAAACCAAAGCAATTAGCAGTTGGGTGTATCTGTGGATGTCACTATAAGTGAAGATTTTCACATTGCCCAAAGTCATAAATGCTAACATTAGCATGCTAACATGCTCACAATGACAACGTTAACACGCTGAACTTTAGCAGGTAGCCTATAGTGTTTAGCATTTTCAGTAGTTGAGCAAGTTAGTTTGCTAACGTTCACAAACCAGCAGTGAACCCAAGGTATTGGAGAAATTTAATTTTTGACCTGATGATGGCATTAAATGAGAAGTTAACTGCTCATCAAAGTAGTTCAAATGTATGCTGTGGGGTACTTAAATGTGTATACCAAATTTAATGGCAAGCCATCAGTTGTTGGAATATTTCAGCCTGGACTAAAGTGATGGATAGATCAAAGTGGACCGAATGAGCAGCTGACACTGCCATCCCTAGGTAAAATTATTGATAAGTGCAGCAATAAACCCTGTATGATTGTCTAATTGTCCCAGCTGGACTTCTTTTTAGTGATGTTGCTGCATCTCCAGATCTTAACAAACCATGTGGTAAGTACAAAGTCATTATTATCTACAGAAGTGATGGTTATAATAATAAACCACCGTTATCCTTTGAGCTGTGGGACCTGAGACTTGACCTTGACTTGCTTTGTTTACTTCTCCATAAAGAGTGAGTTATCTTGAGAGATCTTACACCTCGGCTACAGCAAAAGAAATTTTTACATATTTAATATTTGCATGGAAATGGCTGAGAAACCCACATGTGCCTTGACATTGAGTCGTCGCCCCAATGATCTTTATTAGGCTAATTAAGCCAATTAACCTACTGAAACAATTCAACGAGATCGCTGCAACACCTTGCCAATGCTGAACGAAACCCTGAAGGTACATCGCACAGAGGCATGTGTGTGACTGATCCCTTCCCAGATACACCAAAAGGACAAGCACTGTTTCATATCATTACCATAAACAAATTAGGGCACCGCTCCCTCGTTAGGCCAAATATGTCTCATTAGTGCCACAGCTGAACAAACCTCCTGATTAGACCTCACTGTCTCCCTCTGAAGCCCGCAAAAGGAGAGTCTATTTTTTAATTAAGCTCATTTGCATTTACAAATGAGAAGCTAATTAATGAGACTCGTTTTCTGGGGCTTTTCTAGTTTGGCAGGAAGCACGTGGAACAGTTTCTACTTGCATGCAGAGAAGCAAGAAGAAAAAAAGATGCCAGGAAAGCACAAACTGTGGCTTAGACTGACAGAGAGCTGTGGTGATGTTGTCTGCACTCTTGAAACTACCAAACTAATTTATGTTGTTAAATAATTTCCTAATGCACAGAACAGAGAAAACATTATAATTTAGATGTTTTTCATCCTTTGTATGTTTTCTGCTACATTAATTTACAACAAGCCTCACTCTTTTCTCAATCATTAACTTAGATAAGATGTGCACAACATTATTTGGTTTCTCTGATGGGAGCAATTGATTCAAGTCTGTTTTTGTGGGTTCACACAAGCTACACACCATCACAAATCTCCGGGGAGCCAAAGGTGTTCAGGACAGAGCCAGGGGAAGCATAGGCTGTGTGTCATGCAAGAATAAGAAGGTGACAGGGCAAATACGGTGTGTGCATGAGGGTTAATGTGTGTGTTTGTGAATGTGCAAGTGTGTGTTAGAGGAAGAAAAGAGGGAGAACAAGAGGGAGAGAAAAAGGAAAACAGCATCAATTAAATAACCCTCCCACACAGCAGCTGGTGCTCTCTCTCAGACCGTCTGTCTCTTTCCCGAACGTTGCACGCCGATTTTCTGCTTCTCTGTTTCTTTTTCCCTCTTTCTGTCGTTTGGTAGCATCAATCCCTTGGTTTCTCAGCCTAAACATGCTAGTTAGCTCGGGTCACAGAGTGCAGCTTCACCCACTCTGCCTCTCTGAGCGTTACATCTTCCATCCCCCTCAAAAATATACGCAGGTTAGCTTGAATGCAGCAGCTGATGGGAGGAGGGTGAAACAGAGGAGAGTTAATGTAACCAAGTGAAAGAGTGTTAAGAGGAAAACCCGCTGGCCGCACATTAACCAAGCGGATGTGCACACTTTCATTATGTTGCTAATTAATTCCTAACTTGTGCTAACTGGGCTACCTTACTCCATGATTCAATGAGACATTTTTCCATGCTAATTAGGCAACTGTCCTTTTCTGTCCATCCATCTTTCTCCCTTCGCCTGTCTCATTGTGAAATAAGGTCAGTCGGTGTGTATCGTGCAAAGACTAATACTAGATTCAATGATGAGGATCAGGCAAGCTTTTATATTACTAGGTAGAATCCAATTATAAGTTCATGTGAACTGAGCTAGCTGGGAAAATGAATTTGCATTTCAACATTTCAGTTTGATGTTATGTTCCAAGATGAGAGAAAAGCAGTTGAAGCTCTGGAATGAGAAAAGAAAGGGGGGAATTATTGGTGAGAATGGATCAAATCAGTAGTTGGATCTTTCAAGGTGCGAAGTAACGATAGGACAGAAGAGATCTTGTAACAAATTAGGGTGAGACATTGGTTTCTGTTGTTTTTTTGTCTGCCATGTTTGAGTGTGTGAGTGTGTGTGCTGACAGGGGGCAACATCTCTCCTTTAATGTGCCTGATTTTGGAATCTAGGTCAGCGTGGTGAATTAGACACATTCTGCATCCCTCTGCATGGCTACAGTCAAGCCCTCCAATGAGGATCCATGTACATGCACACATGCACACGCGCGCACACACACACACACGCACGCACGCACGCACGCACACACACACACACACACACACACACACAGTCAAGCCCTAACAAACGTAATCCAATTTTAGATTTGAGCATTAGTATCTCAAAATTCTCAAAGATTTGAGAAAGGAAAATATTAAAGGAATTCATATTAGGCCCGCTGACAATAAAAATGGTGTGTTCCTTCGACAAATGAGGGCATTTTTTTCAGACAGCAGTTCAGTGCAGGAATGATGAGTGTGACACCAGTGTGTGGGAATGAGTGGGATTTGATGGAGTCTGTGCTTTGTTGTAGAAACACTCTTGGTTAATGATATGCCTCTTTCATCCAGACTCCCGGCTCCCCTCCCATTCTGCGAGCGAGGAGAGATAACGAGGAAGCAGACAGCCCCAAAGTTCACACAAAGAGGAGAGGAATCAGCACAACGCACAATCTCAGCCTTCACTCTGAGAAACTTTCTCTTCTTCTCCATCTCCTTTCTCCTCCGTCTGTTTTCCCAATAGTCTTCAGATGCTTGTTCAAACTTGTCCAAATATGCCTACTGATCAAGTAGGGGACAGATGCACTTGTGTAGGCTATATGAACAAAACTGAATTTGAGTGTAGCTTAAGGCGAGAACAGCAGTATGGTGACAGAGATGCTTTGAGTGCGTGACTCATAACTAATAGTTAGTAGAGTGTTGGTTTGAGAATGTGCCTCCTGTTACTCTGTGCATACTCCTGCGCGTGCACTTGCCTTGCGCTTTAGTGTATATGGGTGTGCGTGAGTTTGCGTGTGCTTACGTGTACTCATGCATTGATGTGCGACTTGATTGGACCCAGGTTCGTCTCTCTCTAGAGCTCTCTCACCATGCTCTGATGGATGTTAATGTAATGTGGACTGACGCAGGGGTGTCCCCCAAGGGAGGGAACACGGCCAGCGAGGGAGAAGGAGGAAGGATGTGTGTGTGTGTGTGTGTGTGTGTGTGTGTGTGTGTGTGTGTGTGTGTGTGTGTGTGTGTGTCTGTGTGTGTGTGTGTGTGTGTGTGTGTGTGTGTGTGTGTGTGTGTGTGTGTGTGTGTGTGTGTGTGTGTGTTGGGGAGGGAAGGGAAGGGAAGGGGGATTCATTCCTCTAATCCTCTCCCTTCTTCACAGAGCTGGAGCAGGGAAGAGGCACTGAACCGCCCAATGAATAAATAAAAGCCTCAGCCCCCACCTCACCACCGCTCCAGCCTGAAGCCCTGCACAGGAGCACTTAAAAGCATTTTAACAAGAGAGTCACTTCATTAAATATGGACTTCCTGTCTGTAAAAACCCTAGAAGGAAAACTCTGGGTGACTTTTAGCATTGTGAAATATGGGGAAGAGTGTGGGGGTGGAGGGGGGCATGCATGGGGCATGGAGGCGGAAAGAGAAACTATTGCGCAGAGAGACAAAGGGAGAGAAATATAGCAGAGCTGGGGGAAAAAGGATAAGCAAGGCGAGATAACAGAAGCACTGAGCTGGAAATTGGCGCGGACCTTTCAGATCTCTCTAAATTAGCACAGAGCACACATCAGGTCAGTTTTGCATTCATAGCGTGTCCCTTTTGTGTTTTTGCGTATTGTTATCGATGTTCCAAACCCTGACAGAAACAAATGTCATGAAATCATTACAGAGGCGAAGAATAATATTTGAGAAGAAATAGAAGATTAAGATGCTGTGGGAAGCAGCTATGGGAAGAAAATCAGTTCTGATCTGAGATCAGCTCAATAACATTCAGAATGTAAAGGCTCGGAATCTGACTGGCACCAAACTGTTTTTCAGAAATCTGAAGTTATGTAAAATGTTCAAATCTGATGTCTGATAGCCTTATTTGTATTTTTCTGAAGCCTTTGCAAGAATGGCTTTGACTGCCTAAGTTCAGCTCACTGTTGCATTATAAATAAACCATTTGTTATGAACAGTTGTGTTTGTGTTCAAACAGAGCAGCGTTAAAAGAGAATATATTACCTCTGAGCTTGTGTTACCAAAAGATGATTCATAAGTCACAAAATACAAGTTCAAGTGTCACATCTTAGAGTCCATCTCATGTCTGAAGTCTTCCACACATAACACTGTGGTTATTTTTAGATACTACCTTTAAATGATATGCTGTTTAGAAATGAATGAGAGTATATAGGAACCACACGTACATTATGGCCTTAAAGCTATAGTGCATAGTTTCTGTCGACCCCATGAGGAAGTAATAACAACAACATTGTCGGAGCATTCACATGACGCAAGCCTTTGGTGGTTGCACACCACCCCCACCCCTACCCCTCCTCCACGCAGTTGCTAACACAGAGGATTAAAAAAAACTTGATGGACTCTTCAGAAGAGGTAATTCTCTTGTAATCTGTATGTCCTCTTCGTCTCCAAAGCTGAACACTGCTGTTGTCCTTTCTCAGCGGTGATATAAAATGCATCACTCAAACTTCTGCATGCGAAAGTCACCAGATGAAACCATTTTGTAAACATAGCCATACTGAGAAATACAGAGAGAGTTTTGTGGAGCTTTGTGTCAACTATTTTGGCAATGGTTTGAATGTAACGGATGTTGATTTATACAAAATAGCTTTGCACTAGTAGCTTTAAAGAGCAGGGGAAAAAAGATAACCTCAGTGTTACTTTAAATCTCTTTTTCATTTATTCTTCTTTTTGGACCTGGAGATAATTGTGGAAGTTTCATGAGGATGGAGTGAGTAAACACGTTCAGAGAGAAGTGAAGGCAATGAGAGAAAAATATCAGACCTGGTATGTGCAGTAATGAGTAGAAGAAGTAGCTCTTAATTCAGAAAAGTAAACTGTTTATTTCTATGTTTGATAGAAAAATTACAGATATTGCCTAGAGTTAGATGAGAACATTTATACTCACATGTCTGTGCATTAACTATGGATTAACTATTATTTATGAGAGTTTATTATCTTAGCTTAGCATTGAGACAAAGACGTTTTAAGGGGAGACTCTCAATGGGCAGCTACAAACCTGCTTCACATAAAAAGATATTCTAAACACAGTCTGTGCGGCCTATTAGATAACATCGTAATAGCTCACACAGCCAGCAGTTGTCAGCCGGCAGCGAAAACATGTTAGCACATTAGCTTGCAAGTGGTAGTGCATGCTGCAACCAGAACAGCTTTCTGTGTGTTGTTTTCCAATGTGTTGGTTCACTGTCACAGGCTGTAAAAATACTAGTTCTCAATCTTTGAAAGACTTATTGCTCCGGCGTTATAATAATTGAGTGTGATTCAACATTTATCAATAAAACAGGTTGTAAATCTTGATTTGCTTGTTGAATGCAAGTCATCAACTTGAATCCCAATTATTCTGGCTGCACACCCAGCTGTGAAAACATAATTCCGAGCCCACACAGGGACACATTCTGGACTTATCCACGTTCAAGGGTCTTAAAGGTCCTATGACATGCTCCTTTTTGGATGCTTTTATATAGGCCTCAGTGGTCACCTAATACTGTATCTGAAGTCTCTTTGCTGAAATAGCCTTGGTGCAGAATTACAGCCACTACGAGCCAGTCCCACAATGAGCTTTCCTTAAGACATGCCATTTCTGTGTCTGTAGCTTTAAATACTATTGAGGAGGAGAGAGGGGGGTGGCCTTGACCAACTGCCATGCTTCGCTCGTTTGCAAGCCATGATGTCTCTCTCTTTCTCATGGGCTGGCCAAATTATCTGGGCAGGCAAAGCAGAGAAAGGGAAGGTAACCTTTCCCCTTATGACATCATAAGAGGAAGATTTCAGATTGGCCCAAGGCAGAGCAGGATACCCAGGGTTTGGTTTACACCTATCACCATTTCTAGCCACTGGGGGACCATATGCAGGCTAAGGGAACTCATATGTTAAAAAAGTGAAATTTGCATGCCATGGGACCTTTAACACTACAGTTGTAGTGGCTGATGTTGCTTTTTCTGACCTGTCCTGTGTTTTCTTTAAGATGACTACCTCTGTGCACACAAATGTTCAATCAGAGGTAATCACAAAACGGTATCTCGCTAAAAACACCTGTGAATTATTCATGCAGGCTCTTTTACACCTGCCCTCTCTTGGATTTCAGTCAATGATCTTGTAGATAATTTCAGTTCTGAAATTACAAATGTTATTGATGCCATTGCCCCCACTGAGGTAAAGGTAGTCTATGGTAAGAAAAGAGCCCCATGGAGAAATGCTATGTTGTTAAAAATTGAGGTCCAAAAATTGAGGCAGGTTCATTATGAATATATTTATAAAAAAGAGACCACATTTTTTATTTAGAACTGACTCATTCATAGCCAAAAACTAAAATAATACATCCACTTAAAACCAATTTAAGTTGCATGACACATTTGGACAATTGTGCAGTATCTTTAATCCTCCTCCTGCTGCCTTGATATTCTTCCTACAGGCTTTTTCAAAAATGTTTTCAAATGGAACTCTTGAGCTTGTGGTCACGACATGGGAAATCCTGTCCACGATATGCTTGGCATTCAAGTGGTTACATTAAGAACATAGCTGTTTGGCATTGGCAACATGGACGCCAAAAGACTCTTCCTTTACATTACTGTCGGCGTCTAGAAGCCACTGAGACTAATAATTTAACAAGCTAGCGAGCTGGTAACGTAATGCAGGAAATGCAAAGGCATAATGACTGCTTTAAGCAATGCAGGTGGTAACTGACAGACACATTTTTCCCCTCAGTGCTTACTGTAGCTATATGGGCTCTCTGCTGAGCATGTTCAGTACTACATAGGCTACCAGAGAGGGTTCATAAAGGAGTGGGCGCACTTAGAGTCATTTCCTGTATCTGTGTCCTGTTGGTTTCGCCACTGCCCCGCCCCTTTAGGAGACTAGCGCAGGTCCAGAGTCTATTCACTCCGATGGGAGAAGTGGATGTGAGCACAGATTATGACTGATTCTTTCGTCCCATAGTCACTGAAAATAATATGAAATAAAGCCCCATATCTTCTGAAAATTCTGATACTAAAT
Source organism: Gymnocephalus cernua (assembly GCA_023631565.1). Taxonomy (NCBI): domain Eukaryota; kingdom Metazoa; phylum Chordata; class Actinopteri; order Perciformes; family Percidae; genus Gymnocephalus; species Gymnocephalus cernua. The sequence goes on along the minus strand of CM042433.1, from coordinate 9,049,952 downwards.
GGCTCTTCTTTTTTTTTGCCGGTTAAAATCAGGAGAAATTTTACTTAGTCAATTAACGTTCGCAAATGCCCCAGCTAACTAATTTTTGTAAAGCTAAATATGGATGATAGCTGTGTAAAAATGTTATGTTAGCAAAAAAAAGCGTCTGCACTTGGAGACAGGAAGTGTATATAATGATATACCATTGGCGCAGTAATGTGTCATCTCCCTTATTATAGAGCATCTTTGTTAAACCTATATACTTGATTCGACTCTGCTGATGCTAATATCAGCTCTCATGCACACTCACTGCCCTCAAATCTCAGTACTTGTTAGCCTGCTATATCCTGGCTGCCTTTAGACTTTGGTGTGACCTGCTGCCGCAGTTTGGTAAACGGACAGCTTTTTATTTATAATAATTGTTATTTTTATTGGTTTAAATTAATTTCTTATTTCTGCTGCTGTCATGATACAACATACATATGTAGAAATTTGCATCAACACAGTTATAGCCTGGATCAATGGAAGTACATTTCCAAGATAAAGCTTTTTAAGTATGATTAGTATTACGCATGTTCCAAAATATTGTTCAATAAAGCTGGTAATTGAGCATTGTGGTAACACAGGTAAGTAGATTCTATGCTTTTGTGGTCTCAGCCATAATACTGGTTACAAACAACTCAAACATTTCTTAGATAGCTGTAGTGATTGATTTGGCAGCTGAGAACACAATACTCAGTGAATACTCTGTGAATTGGTTCATGTTTTTGTGGTGCTCCTTTAAACATGTTGACTTAAGACAGAGTAGGGCTGCGGCACCTTTAAGGGGGTGCAAAAGGGACTCCAAAGTGGGTCAGAGTAAAAATATCTTCAACAATTATTCATGGTACCCCGCCTATCTCTACCATACCTGCACCCTGTGAAAAATCTGCATTGCACTGCAGTGAGGGGAGACAAATTGGAGAGAAAAGAAGTAAGGAGTGAGGATAGACATGAAAGAGAGAGATTTGGGGTAACAAAGACAGAGTAAAGAGTGAGTACATTGTTTACTTTTTCAGCGTGGGTGCAATGTGTAATGCACAAAGTACAATGCGTGCCATGCAAACACGTCCTTTGATGCTCGATGCGTAATGTTTCCAACATTTGCTCCATCGTCAGCAACAAGCCTCCCACCAAACACCAACACTTTAACCACCATTGCAAATGACTGCCAAGACTGGCTAAATTAAACATGTGGCCTACCACACCAGTCCTCATCTGTCTCATGTAACTTTCTTTCTCTTCTAAGATAAAGCAAATGGTTTGGATTGAGTGAAAAGACTTTTACAAAGCAGACTTTGTGAATTCTCTCTGCTTGGGCAGGTATGCTGTCCTGTGATTTGTGACAGCAGTGGGATTTTGGAGACTTTGGGTTGGGCGCTTGAGGTCGAAAGAGTGTGAGTGCTTGGGTTTGTTTCGTTCTTTTGTGAGTGCCGGTGTGAAAAGCATCATGATTGGGGCAATAAATAAAACCAAGGGCTGTGATTGGTTTTGAGGAAAACTAGATTCCAGCGCAGCAGAAGGGTGTCATGGCTGCCAGGTCCCTGTAGGTCTGCACTGTAAATCCACACATTAATCAGAGCCGGCAGGGAGAGATCAAAGGAGCCTGTTCCATCTTTACTTAGAGCAGCACTTTGATGTGTGCATGGAGAAATGGGGAGAAAGAGGGAGAAAGGGGGAGGAAGAGAGAGAGAGAGAGAGAGAGAGAGAGAGAGAGAGAGAGGAGTGTATGTATGAGAAAGTGGAAGAGAATCAGACAGAGGGAGTGGGGTTGAAAATTAGGATATGAATGACAGCCTGGAGAGAAAACCCTCCTGTGTGGATCCTGCTGGGTATATAAAACATATTAGCAATAATCAAGACCTGGTGTAACTTTGAATATCAACACCAGTTAACACTAAAACATGTGTCCTGTTCCTACGAAATGCTCTTTTTTTCACAGCATCCACGGGACAAACAAAATAATCCACACATAACAGTGACAGTGTAAGGTTGATACAGCACATTGACAGCACAGTATGGGTGCTTGCGACCACGCATCTGCATGCATGTATTCATACACACATGTGTGCACACACGCAAAGTTCCTTTCAAATATGGCAGCATCACCATATCTTCAGCAATAGAAAATACTATTCTGCCCCATGGTGGTCCTCTTCTGTCACTGCAATGTAAGCTCTCCAAATGTGGTATAGCACCATTGTATGGCAGCTGAGCCTGCAGTTGCCATGGTGACACAGAGCTGCCACACAGACTTTAAAAGCACCATGAATTATTAGTTGGTGTGTTGACACTTTTGCGTTCCTTCCATTCTCTGTGAAGCTTTTAGTTCTCAATCCCCCCTGGAGAAAGGTGACGACTGTGTGTAGTGCTTTCAGTCGAGCACCAGGGGCCTGAAGAGGTGAACTTGTATCATTATTGCCTGCACTGAATGCTTTTAGCTTTTTTAAACAGACTCAGAAAATGCAGATAATGACGCTTTTCTTTTGTCTGCATCTCATTTACAAATAGCTTTTTGTAATTGTACCACAGTAAGAATAACATGATTAAAACCAAGGTACCGATGGGATAGAATGAACATAACTAAATAACAAAACATTTCCTCAGGTGATAGTAACTTGTTTTTATTGACAAAATTATGTGTTGTCCATTCTGCATTTGAAGTAGGCCTATTTTATTTGTCAACTCATGGGCTTTCCTGCCATCTGCTGGCCAAAATATTGTACGTTACCCTGTGGGTGTTAAAGTAAAGTGAAAAGCATCACATGATAAAGAAAATTCTTTGCTGCAGTGCTCTCTGCAAGTTGAAACTTTGAAGCATGTTGTATTTTTGACACACGCACACACACACACACACACACACACACACACACACACACACACACACACACACACACACACACACACACACACACACACACACACACACACACACACACACACACACACACACATATGCACACACATAAACTTATCACACGATTAGTTGATGCAATGTTTCAGATTTAAAAAAATGTTCTCCTCTAAGGTCAAGCAGCATCCCAAACATGACTGTGTATGATCAAAATGGAATGTCATTAGTGTTGCAGGGATATTGTAAAATGTTGTCCAATGTTACACATTGATGTCATAGATCTGCAGTTGTGTATTGTAAAAAGCAGCATCAACCTACATCTTTTCAGTCTGTAGAAAATCTTAATGCTGTGTTGTGTTGAATTGTTTTCTACTCTATTGTTCCTTTTGGGATAATAGGCCTTTTCACTGAACACATTTTGACACGTCACAGTATAGCGCTGGTGTAAGGCTCACTCTCACGCTGTCACGGCTGGGACATTTGAATAGAGCAGAGCCATCAAGCCATGTTTTTAGTAACACCTGTGCTTTTCCTTTAATGACAAACCAGGGTGTCTGCTGTGAAAAAGGCTAATTTACTTGTTTTATGGAGTGAAGTTTGTGTAATTGCTAACAGACCAAAATACATTTTAATTTCAATATCAAATAGTAAATACTGTACATGTCACATGCTTTTGTTTTATGTTTTAGTTTTTTTATTAGACTTTTAGTCTTTTTTTCTAAGGTTTTTTTCTTAACCACCATATTTGTGTGTTTTCTGGTTTTACATCATGTTTTGACCAGTTAGTGTTTGCAAATCATCTATCTGTTTTTCCCCCTTTTCTTATTTTTGTTATTGATCACTCCTGTATGAATGCCTTTACTTTGTGTTGCTTTTTCTTGGATAATCGAGCCCACATTTTTTGTAATTGCTTGGTTGTTACCTGCTGTCTGGTTCACTGCAGGACTGCATTCATTCACTGATGAACACACAACCACAGAGAAATTATATTAAATACGTTGAAATACATTAACATCAATTATTTAGCAAAACACATGTTATTGAATTAGAATCAATTATACCAATCAAAACATTTGACTATTATTACTTTGTAAATCAGGTCAGGATGTCACGTAAGGCGTGATCAAGAGGCATGCAAAATATATCGGACTGTTTAACAATTCAGACAATGACTAAACAATAAAAAGTAATTAGGAGCTAAATACCAGTATGATGTGGCAGTTTAAATGAAAGTCTGGTAATCACTATTTTATTAGTGGGTTTTAAGCTTATTTTTACAGTCTATGGTTTTAAGGTGCAGTGGCGTACAGTATATGTAATGTGAAAAAGAGCAACATTTTAAAAAATAATAACATATCAAAGATTAGTGGTAACAAATAGGCTAGGGCTGCAACTAACGATTATTTTCATAGTCGATTAATCTGTTGATTATTTTCTCGATTATTCGATTAGTTATTTGGTCTATAAAACGTCAGAAAATGGTGAAAAATGTGGATCAGTGTTTCCCAAAAGCCCAAGATTACTTCCTCAAATGTCTTGTTTTGTCCACAACTCAAAGATATTCAGTTCACTGTCACAGAGGAGAGAAGAAACTAGAAAGTATTCTAGTATAAGTATACATTTAAAGGTCCAATATGTAATACTGACAGCTAGTGTTTAAAATAGTTACTGCAGTACAAATTCAAAATACTGGAGAGAGTCGTCTCCCCCGCCCCTCCTCCCCAGACTCGAAGTTCATGTTGGTTGCCAGGCTAAGACCGGAGCATCCAACAATGTTGCTAGACGCTTGTCTCACATAGCCAGACATTACTCCACAGCACAGCGGAGTAGCTAACGTTAGATGCTGGCTATATTGACAGTCATAAAAGCCCGTGCTCACACGGAGCTCTGTACCAAACTGACAGACACACTTTTTCGGCTTAGAATTAGCTACAGTAGGAACCGCTAAAAATACAACGAAATTCGCCGTCCTCTCCACACGCCAAACAGACACACTTCCTCGGCTTAGAATTATGATAGGAACCGCTAAAAACACCACTGCCTTGCACTCCTTTTCCACCCGACTGAAATACACACTTTACTAGCCTTAGAATTACACAATCGCTAAACACACTGCACACTCAAGTTCCTCTCTTTCCGACTTAGCTACAGCCACCCCTCTTGGCTCCAAATAACTCACCGTTATCAGCTAGCTACGGCCACTGAACAGGCTAAACGGTGTAAACAGCAGTGGCCCGCCTGCCTGGTCCTCCGGTAGCGTTAGCAATTAGCAGGGTTAGCATGGTGGCGTTAGCCAGGACCAGTCGGAATCACTTTACTGGCTGTCTCAGTTGTTTTTGCGAGTAACCAACGTGGCTACTCTAGCTATACAATTCAATGGAAGTAGCTACACGAATGTTGAAATGACACAAAGTGCTCGTCCCTAGTAGCTGTGATAAATTAGCCTGAAGCTAATGCTTACCTGTACAGGAGGAAATTAGCCAACTCAGCGTCCTTTTGGGCTGTAAGCTGTCTCCATCTTTCAAATACATCTCCAATATTAACCCGGGGTTTGTTACGTCTCTGGTCAAACTGTTAGAAACTGTTTTTTAATGTCGGGTATAATCTATCTCTGTTGATCCCATTCATTTGTTTGGTGCATTCATGGCTGTACTAATGTTACAGCTGCAGCGCGCTGGTTTACGTGTTTACAGTTATATCTGGCAACCCGGCCTGGCTGTCAAACTGGGCAGTTGATAACAAGACACAAACCAAAACATAAACATAAATTCCGTCACGGATCGTAAATCTCGTAAAAAATACTGACTTTAGCATTGTTGTCAGAAAAGATAGTATTTCAGCTTAACATGTTTCCTTAATATCTGATGAGGCATTGGTGTCATTTTTGGATTTATTACAGTACAAATATTACATATTGGACCTTTAAGAAGCTGGAATCAAAGAATTTCTACTTTTGTCTTAAAAAATTACTCAAACCGACTAATCGATTATCAAAATAGTTGCCGATTAATTTAAGAGTTGACAACTAATTGATTAATCTTTGCAGCTCTAAAATAGACCTTCACCTACACTAACAGGGCGTAGCACAAAATCCTGGGCCCTGTAGAAAGGCATTTTCTATGGGCCCCTCCCCACATCCACAGCTATTCATTCTAGCATTTATTTGGGCCCTCCTCACATAAGGGCCCTGGGTACTCAGTCCCCTTGTTCCCCCCAGTTCGATGCCCCTGCTCACTAAAAGACACTTATTGAAATATTTATGTAATCGCCACTGCTCTGTTTTGAATAAGAATTTGTGTCTGATATGGTTTTGACACAAAAAATGTTAAATAAACTGGTTAATAAGTCAAGTTACCACATCACACTTGTAGAAGTTGCATATCAGACCATGATTGGCGTACACTGTTAACCCAAATTAGTTGACTTTACTAGAAATTTACATGGAAACCCGTTGCCTTAAACCGTTCAAGTTTTTACACAAGGTGAAACTTAACAGGTCAAGTTGTATCAACACAGATTGGTAAGTTGATGCAGTAGACAAATCAAGTTCACATTAGTAGTCATTACTAAAAATCATTAGTAAACATACTTTAGTTCAAATATAACTATGAAATATCCCCCTGTACTTATCAAAACTATGGAACTATATCATCCTCATAAAAATGTTTTGTCTTTGTTACAAAATAGTTTGAAAAACAATGTATTCTATACATTAGTTCAATTAAAACAGAGGAGAACGATTCAAAGATTGTAATTTCCAATGTACTCTGCATGCTCAGCTGCACTCCACCTCACTGCCCAGACCCCATCAGCCCCCCCCCCCCCCGGGTCTGAACATGAACACTAAATCAACCATACAAAACTAAAACCTACGTAACATAAATGCACACCCAAAACTTTAACAGAACATTATCAAAAAACATTTTAACTAGGACAGAAGTTGTGTAGAACATATATTTTTCCCAGGAGCCTTTGCATCGCTTCAGCAGAACAGTTCCAATGACCCCGCCCCTCACATACAGAAACTTAACATCCTTAGTTATCTCTGCTTAATATGATCTGTGCACTGCATACTTAAGCTGATTATTATAAACAACTAATGTGATTTAGTAATGAATGTGGTTTTTAACAAAACATGAAAGAATAAGTAGTGACCACTAAGAAGTTCAATTACAACTAAATCTGGGTTTGCAGTGTACAAACTACTTGTGCTGTCTTAAAATCATGCACCTTATACTCAGATTTAAGGTGAGCACAGAGAAACGTTTCTACTTCAGCAGATGAATGTGACAATAGCTTTGTGGTGTCAAACTCTGCAAATAGATACATCATTCTACACAGTGAATGTCAAACATCCAAGTCAAGTAACAATAAGCAAAACACAACGTTTTTAATGGAGGGGACACATGGCCTCAAAAAGGACCACCAAGTGGAACAAAACATTTAACAAAAAAAACAGTTAACCCACATCATAAATGTATATGTGATAGATATATAGATATTTGTATTTGTATTTTTATTTATCACTAAATCACTTCTTTCCTCTGTAACAAGTGAATTTCCCCTGTGTGGGATCAATAAAGTTTATTTTATCTTATTACAGTTTCTAGATTGCTAGAGGATAGTGGGCACAACTGAAGCCACATGTGCAAAACTCTAACTACAGTCTGCACAGCAGCAGCTCATGTGGACCAAACTAGAACATTTTTCATTGCTTGAACACAGTTTTCAAAACTCTACACACTTATCTCATGGCGTTAACCACAACCTGCACAACACTGTGGATCTACAGCACTTTGTTCAAATGCTAACACACTGCTATCAAAACTGTTAACCATGCATTCAGCCTGGTGCATTTCAAACACCGCTGATTGCAATGGTTTCTTGTTTTAGAATTGTTAGTGAACACATATTGTATATACAGTATATAGGGAAGGCTCATAAATAAATAAACACCAAATAAGAATGAAACAGTTATACAGTGTACTGTTTGAGAGAAATGGTGAACAGGTAAAAGAGCAAAGATACCAATATGTCCAGGTAAGATGTCTGAGGTTACATACACAGTTGTGAAAATGTGAAAAACGCGTCCTTTACTAAAGTGAAACTGCGCACTTACCGTTTTTCACAAAGTAATTGAGGTGTAAGCAATGGGAACACCACAGTCATTACAGTTTTTCACGATTGCTATGACAATGTTTTCAATACTTTTAACAACTTTCCTAAACTCTTAACACAGTTAGCACAACATCTGTCTGTGTCGGCTATACAGTTAACACATTTTTTGTTGTTTTGACACAAAATGCATACAGTTAACACAAATTTAAAATGATTGAACTTCTTTTACACACAAGCTCCACCAAGACCAAAACAATGGATTTTTATTGCCAAATTTACAAATGCTTTCACACTGTATGTCAGAACAGATAACTTCATGTTCTAAACCTAACTCATAGGCTAAAGTCAAAGTGAACAGCTGTTCATATTGTAAATTTCTTTCAATCACATGATCATATGGTAGTACATACAATAAAAGATGACCTATTTGAACAATATAGATGAACACAGAAAATAAAAAATGACTTCATGAGGGAGAGGAAGGAGGAGTACCAGGACCATTCTGTCTCTGTCTCCTTTTTTTCATAAACCATACATTCTATAAAGCTACTCTGAGATGGGTCATTCATTTTTTTTTATTGAATTTCTGCAGCAAAAGAAACAAAATGCATGCATTTACTAAACCCAACAAAACAAAAATGTAGAGTGGCTTCAAGATAAACTGCAGTGCAAAACACAATCTATGATCAATATAATATACTATTGTCTATTGTATAAGGGCAGACCTGACACATATAAAATAATGCAATTTCTGTAATTCCATCTGATGTTAGTGTTTTTTATGATATTGTTATGATTGACTAAATGTTTCTGTTGGAAGAGAACATGTGTTAGTGTTTTGGAAGAATTATTTGATTTTGAGACATGTTTGCATTGTTTTGGTAGACATAGTGTATTGTATTAGTGTATTATTATATTTTGAAAATTAGTGTTGGAGTTTAGTTTACAATGTGTGATTTTGAGCATGAAATTAACTATTATATAATAACTATATAATTAATTATTGTGTTGTAGGTATGTTGGTGCATTAAAGCCCCATTGTGTAACATTTGCAGTTGTTTATTATCAAAATCTGTATTGCCCTTCACAAACTTGTCCTTTATTTATGAGTATTGACCACCACCATCAATTCCAAGTATTCCTATTGGCTTGAAATTTTACATTTGCACTTACATGAACTGGGGTAGACGCTCCATAGCCATGTGCCATCTTGAAATACGGTAGCCCGTGAGGGACATACAGGCTATACTGCTCTGCATTTTGCGCTTTTCACTCAGTGGCACTGACTGTGACGTATACCAGGGAGGGAGGGGGAGAAGATTATTTGCGACTCACCGCCGGCAGATTTGAAAGCCTGTTGCGTCTATTATCGAGGACATGTAACTTAATCGCAGAGGAAATTAAAACGACACCGCGACAGGCAAAGCAACGCGACCAAAGTTAATATTGTTGTGGCTTTTCCAAGATGGAAAAAGCTGATGAGGAGCAAGGATTTTAAAAGGGACGCCGAAGTTGCCTGCTTTCTTCTCAACAGGTAATTCTGCCTATTTGTGTAAAAGTTGTAAGTTGCTACTTGCTTGGCTAACTATAGCATGGTTGTGCATAACGCTAGAACGACATCTAGGATACTTTTCCTCGTATCAGTGATGAAAAAGGATTGTCTACCTTGTAACATAAACGTAATCATATGTGCCGTGATTTCCCTGGCAGACAACTCACGTCATGCAGTTGTAACACAGACTAGCTACAGCTAGAACAGCTGTGTGTAAATGATGGAGACACTAAGAGATTATTTCAGTTTCACTGACATTGTTCATGCTGCTCAGAGAAATATATTAAAAACACAAACCTCCGTTGCTTCTCTCCTACGCTGTAAACATCGCCTTACACTATTAATCTGGTACAATATACAGAATAATGATAGCACTGATACTTTACTAACATTAGCTTGCATATGTTTGGGAACCTGATAGCTGATGTTAGCAATGAAATGGTACCAAAATAACGTAAAACTATTATTACACTGGAAGGGACACTCACGGACAGTTGTCGCTAATTTCGGGTTCGGCCACCGTAGGAGTTATAACACACTCAGAATTGGGGGGGGCTAGAAAGTAATATTCATTTGGTTGTCATGGAATGAGTTTTGCAGGTGATGGGAACTGTTTAGCTCAGGTGACTGTTGGTAGTGCAGACAGTGGTTATTGTTTTGCACATGTGGCTTCAGATGTACGGAGACATGGAGGGGAAAAAAACGCATGTACTGGGGACAAACACTAAACTCAAGATCTCGAGTTTATAGTGACATGGAGAAAACAAAAGAAAAGAAAAACGTGAGGAAAAAAAACGTGAGGAAAAAAAACGTGAGGAAAAAAAACGTGAGAAAAAAAAACAAACGTGAGAAAAAAAGAAAAAAAAACGTGAGGAAAAAATAATAATTCGAAATTCACAGGTTTCCTAAAGGGAGTTTAAACTTCAGCAGGCTGTGACAGTCCACTCCACTCAATCCTGGTTCTGGTTCTCCCGGGATTCCCTTCCCTCCAGCGGGCCCAGCAATACGGCCTGGGCCTCCAGCTGCTTGGTGTTGGTTTTGGCTCCCAGGAAGCGGGCAGTGTGCTCGAGATCCTGCAGCTGCAGACGGACTCTGCTGCCCCGCTAGTTTCTCTCCATCCGCTGGCCACCGTCCACCGTCCGCCAGCAAAGGAAATGGAACTTCCCACCGAAATCGACGTACAGGTCATCCTGGACCATGTGGAAGATCCTCCCGATCACCACTCTGTCTTTGGCCGGTCCCATCTGGATCAGCGGGGACCGGCGCAGGCAAAGCTGTGTTCCTGCCCAGGGGAAGAGTATGCTGGGCCACGGAACTCTCCGCCTCCTGCTGCCGCCGGAGCTCAGATTGTAGGTGGAAGGCGGCATATATATCATAAAAATAATTTTTCCTCACGTTTTTTTTTCCTCACGTTTTTTTTCCCCCACATTTATTTTTCCTCACGTTTTTTTTTTGTCAGGGTTTTTTTCCTCACATTTATTTTTCCTCACGTTTTTTTTTCTCACGTTTTTTTTCCCTCCATGTCACCTCCGGGGCTCCGTACAGTTGTGACTGTCGTTTAGCAATAAAAAAAAAAAAAAAAATGTAAGTTGGTGTTTACCTCAGATCCACAAGGTGGCACCATCGCCTAAACAACTGCAGGAAGCCATATGTGAAGTCGAGTAGACTGTCACACAGGAAGCCTTACCATAGTGTAATTCTCTGTACTGGACACTGAGTGGCAGTCTTACCTTCTGTATTAAGTTGCATACTTGGGACACCTATTTCTTAGCCTCAGGAGACCTTTTACTTGACATGAAAAACTATTTGCTAATTCTAATTCACTAACCTTAGGCCTATAATACTGCTATAGGATTTTACTGAGCAGTGAGTTCAGTGACGTTTTGTATAGCATGTGGCATCACTATATTTTGATGGTGCAAAAGCCTGTATGCAGCCTATACAATATTGTATTGAAATGTATTAATAGCAGCTTATAGTGTTCATGAGATATGGCTGACAGACAAAATTGAAGCTATTTGTTTTTCACTGATCACTGACTGGCCAGCATGCCTGCAAAGGTGACTGGGTGCAACTTGCTCCTAAACATGTGGTGCCATTGCTGACTCTGCTAACCCGGGGGCGTAGCACAAAATTCTGGGCCCTGTAGAAAGGCATTCTCTATGGGCCCCTCCCCGCATCCACAGCTATTCATTCTAGCATCTTTTTGGGCCCTCCTCACATGAGGGCCCTGGGTACTCAGTCCCCTTTTCCCCCCCAGTCTGACGCCCCTGCTGCTAACATGCGAGGTGAATGGTGATCAGGGGGGCACATCCTATAAGCTTATTGATCTGTCCAGAGCAAGCTGCGAACCATAGCCTAGCACTTATAGTGTGTACATCACTGCCATCTCGTCTCTCTGTCACTTTTGTTTACATGTACAGTTCCAAAGCCAATCTTTTTAGTTTGTATCAAAAAGAATGGAACCGGTCATCATGTTCCAATCCTAAAACATCCTTCCTGACAGTGTCCTCCTGCTCCCTACTTGATCTCTCATTGTGTGTATCTGATCCAGAGAGACATCTTCTTCACACAGGTGAGTACATTATAGCCACCTATCTGCCTGATACTGCTAGGCTACATGAAGGTTTGCACTGAGCTCATGTTGCTTGTGACCTGTGCATTTTGTGGCAAACTAAGGATTAAATATCTCTCCTTTCAAGTTTATTTAAATGCCTCACAACAGCACAGGTTCAAAATGGTGATAACATAATAATAACATAACAATAATGGACAATACAGTACGAGCAGTATGGCTGGGCAGCGTGTCAGTTTGCGTTGCAATTATCACATTATGATTGAAATTGGGAGTAGACTCGCGCTCTTCCCGAGTTAATTAAAACGCCCCCCTGATTGGACGGGCAGATAATCCCGACGGGCCTCGTGCTTCTACTAACTTGCGAGCAGGGCAGAGCACGAGTCACAATCTGCCCAAGGCGAGGGAGGGCACGAAAGACGCGCGAGAGGAAACCGACCGTACGAAGGGGGACACGAGCGCTCGATCTCACCGAGCACAATTAGAGAAGTGTTGTTGAACGTGGGCTATGCGCGCAACAAGGGGGGAGCGCAGTGTACAGAGGAGTGAATGCTTGTAGAGGCTCAGCTTCAGATTCACAGGCTCCTTCTTGAAGAGTCACTGCACTGACAGAGGAAAGGGTCGAGGGAAGAGAGGAACTCCTAGAAAACAGCAACTCTTGGAGAGAACTACGTGAGTACAGCATACAGTTTTCAAAACAACAAATAGGATAGAGAAACAAGCGGAAGAGTAGACTTTTCCTGGTCAGAATCAGTTCTGGAAGAGAAAATGAATGTGAGCGAAGAGAACCTGCTTAAGTCCATCAGCAACGACGCGCTCCTCGACCTGACGCAGCGCTACGGCCAATCAGCCTTTGGGTTCGGTCCTGGCCACGGTGCTGGAAGTCCCGGCCGGTTCCCACTCACACCGGCCAACGACTTCCTCTCCGGGCAGACTGCGAAGTCCAACGAGAGCGGCGGGGAGCACACTAGCGACGACGAGGACGGCTTCGACTCGTTGGAGTCGCGGAAGAGAGGCTCGTCATTTGGGGACGACAAGCCCGGGGGCCCCCTCACTAAAAAGTCCAAGGAACAGCGGTCCCTGCGGCTCAGCATCAACGCCCGGGAGAGGAGGAGGATGCATGATCTGAACGACGCACTGGACGGCCTGCGCGCTGTTATCCCCTACGCCCACAGCCCCTCGGTGAGAAAACTCTCCAAAATCGCCACTCTCCTCCTGGCCAAGAACTATATCCTCATGCAGGCTCAGGCTCTGGAGGAGATGAGGCGGCTGGTGGCGTACCTGAACCAGGGACAGACTATAAATTCACCAATCCCCACCGCCCTGGCGCCCTTTGGACAGGCTGCCGTCTACCCATTCTCGGGCTCTGCACTCGCCACCTGTGCCGAGAAGTGCACTACTTATTCCGGGACACCGTCGAGTCTCTTCAAACACTGTAACGACAAGCCTTGATTTGGTTTAATTCTCTTTCCTGAACTTTTACCTATAGGCTACTGCACCCATGCCGGTCTCGCTCCCACTCTAGTTATTTTTTTAAATCATTCTGTAAAAAATACAACAAGTAGTCTAATGCATAATCATAAAATATTGTTAAGTAATTATACTGCAATGTTTTATCCATATTTAACAAACAAATAAAATAAACCGCATTTGGCCTACCTGTAAGATTAAGTTTGTCGCGTACTTTACAGACACTACAGGCCATGTCCATATTATGAGTTTTAGTAAATTTTAGGAGGATTAAGTTATCAGCTCTGATTTGATCTATGCAACATTCAGCAACGACAACATGAAAAGTAGAAATGCCAAGACATGCGACCTAATCTCGACCTTTAGATTTAGCAAATATGAAAGGACTTCCCTCGACTGACTGTACTGATGCTATGTGGAGGAACAAATGTGATGTTGGCTGATACTATTTTCTGAAACGATGTGTTAACAAGTTTGTTTTTATTTATTTTAAGTCATTGCACATCTCACATGATTGTATTGTAACTGTGGAAAATCATTTGCTCCAAGCCCAGCTATACTATTATATTACTACAGTCTATACATTGAAGAAGCGTTTTTTGGTTGTGTTGCAACATGGATTTCATATATTGTTTATATGTCTTTATAATTAAAGCACATATCTTTGCTTGGACCTTGTTTTGCTTCATTTCAACAACCCCAGCTTTTTTTTCTACAAAAACATTTAATAGCATACACACTACAACTTTAAATGCCAACCATAATTGCATACGACATAGGACATACGACACACCACACATTCATTTTTGCTTGTTATGTGTTAGTTATGTTGTGGACATTATATGTGGTAGTTTGAGACTGTAAACTAATCCAGTTTTAATGTACAACATGAAAGGGCTGTGATTTAAAAAAAAAAGAAAAAAGGCTAAAATATGAAAATTAACTGTAAATTGGAGCTGTAGAAAGCAATATCTGAAAATCAAACACTCGCCTCTCACGCTGCTAAAATTATTTTCAGTTCTCACCCTCTGAGTGATCCTCCTAGAATTAGTTGGCAACTTTGTTTTCTTGCATGAGAAGCCTCTGACTGGTGGGGCCCGTTTGGCATGCAGTAGGGTCGGTGGCGCTGAGGGGAAGGGCGCAAGAGCCGCCTGGGGCACCCAGGGCCTGTCTCTGGGTATTTGGGTGATTGCAGGCTTCCTTGGCGGGCTCTACTCTAGACAGCTATTAACACGATTTCAGCTCCTGTCTTCCTGCTCGACTTAATTCAGTGAACATTACAGGGCCAGCTTTCTTTTGTAGGTTTTGACTTGTGAGTGGATGACTTTAGAAAAGAAGTGGTCATAGTGATAGTTATATTCCTGAAAACATATCAGTGTTTCTTTAGTGTCCTATTGTCTTTATTTGTCTGACAGCAGTCACCTTTACCTGGAAACTGACACTTTCTTGGTCTACCTTTGTCCATTTTATGTTAATTTTGGCTGATGTTGGTGCTATTAGTGTTGTTCTTTTTTAGGGTAATCATTATAATTAAATTCAGGTTTTTCTTCTTGTAAATAAAAACATTTGCTTGATAACAGTAAGAGATGCTTATAGTGTTTTTGTAGCCTGCAAATTAACACCGGCATTTGAGGTTTATTTTCCAACATAATCCAGCCAGTAGTACTGAATTAGATTGTGCTGCCATTACATTGAGTTCTCAAACCAGACAATGTGTTTTTTCCCATCACATCAGTCCACAAAGTTTTGTGATTAACAGCATCCATTCCATAATTTTTTTTTTAAATCTAAAGAAAACATTACTTTCAATCCCACTGCTTCTCTTCCTTTATATAAACACTAATTTGAGCACAAACTAAGCCATGCAGTTTAGACTACATTAGACCAGACATTCAGATCAGGCCATTCTATTTATGCTAGTCAGAGTGACTAAGTGATCCACCCCAGTCTCTCTCTCTTACAATTTAGCTGCATGTCACAACAACAGGCCACCCATGGCATCTTAAATTGGCCCTCTGATGACACATGTCTTGTCTGAGACCCCACGAGACAGTCAGGGCAGTGGGGATGAAATGTGACAAATGCTGCCGATGATGTGAGGGCGCTGGCCCTGCGCTCCATCAGTCTCCATACAGCCTAATTGCCTTAAATGAGATGGTTGCCTTTTTGCACGGAGGGTTGGGTGGTCACTTTCCCTCCCAATAGGCCTCTAATGTCGAGCTGTTGAGATATATGTTTTATTGTGTCACCTTATTATCTTAATGGCCATCAGAGTGCATGGTGGCAGTGTGTAATTTGGCATGTAGGCTATACATTAAGGCAGATTTGTGATTTTGCTGGTCAATTGGTAGTGTTTTCTGACCCTTTAGCCTACCAGCAATGGATGGTGTGTACATAAAATCACCTATAATCTTTATCTTTCCCTGTAATGAGATAATTCTGTAGTTTAGAGATGTGTAAGCTACATTGTCTTTGTGTATGTTGCCTTTGCCTAGATGAACGCCTGCAGAGTATTAAAACAATATCATTAAATATCATTAAAACATGGTAAAGCCTAGTTCATTTAAATGAATACACAATGTGTCTCTTATCACGTTTGCATTCAGTACAACAGCAGATAAATATAATTTGGTGTTTTGATAAATGCAACTGGTCAGAAACTCAATTAATTGTGTTCATACCAAGCAAAAATACAACATACAGACTAAAACAAACATACAAGAGGATGATGTTCAGCTATACAATTAAAATTGTACAAACATAATTTTTTTTGGATGCAACAAAACAAACAGATCAATGCCTCAATATGCCCTGGGCATTCCCCTGCAGAAAGTCAGCCATGTGTGCCAAGATGTAAAAAACAAAAATACCAAGTGTGCCTGTCTGAAACACTTGAAAAAGGCTGCAATAATTCAAAATTGTCTTGAAAATTCTGATTGAAAAAAAGCCCTGCAATACAATTTACAAAGAAAGCAGAAAATGAAAATAAATATCTCTGTGTCATCTAATTGATTTGTTGTACGAAGACACATTTTGACCTGCATCATCATTGTCCGCTCCTTATAAAAACACGTTTTCAACCAGGTGGAGTATTGTAGATGAACATCATTTGATGTAGTTATAATGTCATATTATAGTCACATTGTTGCTGGCATTTGCTCCTTGCAAGGTTTTATTAAACACCAAATAATGCATGTCCTTCAAATTGTCTAACCCCCCTATTTAGCACTTAAATACATTACAGTATATATATGATTAAAACATGTTTATTTTAACACACTATGATGTAGTTATGAGCCGATATAAGGACATTTGTGAGAATGATTAATGTACAGTATTTGTCCACAATTACAACTTCTCTTATGAGGACTTATTGTACATTACTACAACTACGTTGTCATTCATTATCTTCTAATCTTCTAATACGCCTCTACAGGAGGAGTTATAGTTGTTGACAATTAAAATAATAAACGCTTCAATTACATTATAGTGTATGACAAACCATTTACTAAATGTTTATATACTAATTATAAAGGCTAAAAAGGAGGGTTGGAGTGTTACTATAATAGTAGTAAAGTATAAATTCGAGACTTAAAACCAGACTAAATATGACAGGATAAAATAAATGAGATATAGTAATAAATAATAAAACACAGAACATCTTGCTGCCTATTCTTACCTATTGTGTGTTGTTGACAGTGTCTTAATGCAGACAAACACAGCACTACAGTCAGTGCACTGCCACTGTCACGGCAGCCCAGTGTGGTGCAGGAGTACGGACAGACTGTGTGATGTCTGTAAACATTTGTGTTTGCTCTCAGTGGGATAGAAAGGGAGTGATTTCATTAGCATGGCTCGGAGCTTTGAGGTATGTTTGTGTGGTTTTCTCCAACCCGATAGTATAGTACTAAAACCATATGCCCTTAAGTGCGTACCTCTGCCTAATGCATCTGACAGCGCTGTTTTCTCTAATTAAGTTCTCTCTATGTGCAAGCTCATGTGTCTGATGCACATTGTAGCACGTCATCTCACACACACAGACTGTACTTACAACAGGGGCCTTGAAGGAAAATGAATATACTTCAGCTTTGATTATGCTTACAGTGGGGGATAAAGGGGGTTTAAAAAACATTAGATTTTTTTTCTATTAGAAATTGCTCACAGAAGCATACTTGTGGCTTTACAGGCCAAGTGACGTAGAAGATTTGGTTGTTTCGGGCAGGTTCATTATGGAGGGAAGGGGTGAGGAGGTGAGATAAACAATAGGGCCAAACAAGTGAGTGAGTGCATGTGTGTGTGCGGTGGTTCATCAGTGAGTGGGTTGGTAGAAAAACAGCATGGGACGTGGAGGAAGAGATGGTGCCTCAGTGTTTTTGTGCCGGCGGTGGCCCTGTAAGGACCCCCCATCCACCCACCCATCACCCATAGACCCCTTCACTATGACATCACACTCTGTCGTCCCTCGCAGCCCCGCCTTGTCGGAAGCGATGAGCAGGAGAGTCAGTTGGTTCCAAGGAGCCATGTGATTCGGAGCGACGTTGCTGCAAGTGCAGCAGGATGGGCCAGGGCCCTTCGTTCGTTAATCAGAAGTATAAAGGGGGGGGGGGGGGGGGGGGGGGGTTGTGCGCCGTGTGTGCGCCTGTGTATGTGCTCATATGGCCGCAAACCCTCGAAACATGGCAGTCAGGCAAAGCGTTTTGCCTATCACCACAAGGCACCTGACACCACGCGTAGTAGACCCAGACAGTGTGGCAGGGGCCAAATTGGACCTGGTAGGAAGGAGCGGAGATGGAGGAGAGTTGTTGAATATGATTCAGGGCCATGGTGGCTCATCATCTAGGTGCTCTTTGTGAGTGTGGAGATAGATATCATGGCATCTCAGTTTTGTTGCACGACTTCCCTTCCACTTTGTTAAACGCCTCTATTTTCCCCTCCTCTTTTCTCCTGTTAACATGCCTCCATGTTTCACCTCCCTCCACAGTCCCCCCCCCCCCCCCCCCCCCTCCCCTTTTCCATCACTCTCATTCTTTTCCCTTTTAGCTTGTTGTCTTGACAGAGGATACGAGCTGACAATCGGGGGCATCCGTTACTGTAGCACTGCCTAATCTCTGTAATGGCCCCCACAGATACAGGACTGGTGGTGAGCAAACACTCACACACAGAGAGACACATACACGCAAACACACCTCAACTCACAGGACAAATGTACATGCAAAGCCCTGGGGTCAACAATCATCTCTGTGTTCATCCTTTTGTACACACCACCTCCTTACTCACATACAGACTACTCTCTGTATCTCTTTCTCGCTCGCTGTCTCTATCACACACACACACACACACACACACACACACACGGCCCAGCACCCCTCTCCTTGTTCAGTACCAGCTGAGGAGCACCATGGTTTTGTGGTGAGCAGGGGAAGCTCGTTATCCTCATTAATTAATGACAAAAGCGATGTAATTGGCCATCCATAATCCTCCATGCGGAGAAGGTGTGACAGGCAGGGCTGGGACCGTCCTCTCTACAGCAAGTGCAACTCATAAACACACAGAGAAAATGAAGATACATTTCATACTGTGTGTGTGTGTGTGTGTGTGTGTGTGTGTGTGTGTGTGTGTGTGTGTGTGTGTGTGTGTGTGTGTGTGTGTGTGTGTGTGTGTGTGTGTGTGTGTGAGCATGTGCATGTGCATGTGCATGTGCATGTGCGTATGTGTGTGCGTATGCGCGTGCGACTAATGATGCACTTGTATAGAAAGACTGACTTGTAATTACAAAGTGAAGCTCAAGGTGTTAACAGAAGGGATATGTAAAACCGTATATTTCTATCACTTCAGTCTGAATCTATACAATTGAAGTATGTCACTTGATTTTCAAATTCTCATCCTGTTGTGGCATTTGAGGCACCAGGCTGCAACATGCTGTACCCCCCTCTCTGAATGAAAAGACAAGATTAATGGCACTTCCTGTCGCCGACGATCTTGCGCTAGCCTAATTAAAACCATTGGAACATGCACGTGGCCAAGGATCAGTGGCTTTTAATGAGGAGCTTGTAGGCTGATTTGGGCCTCATTTTCTGCTTAATAAGGCCGGTTTAAAAAGTAATTTTGGAGGGATGTGACTCCTTTAAACCTGCTCATTATCAATGATAGCGCTTCACTTAAGTACTTCAGGAAACGCTGTGTTTAATTAATATTGTGTCGCGCACGTGGATTAGCTGACAGGCTGGAATGGTGGAGTGCAAGCAAGTGAACAAGGGAGCTAAAATTGATGAAGAACTTTCAAGGGCACTGATTTCATTAAGCAGCTTCATTACAGCCCAAATAACTCTTCATGTCATTTCAATGCTTCAGTCGCTCTCAACACACACACACACACACACACACACACACACACACACACACACACACACACACACACACACACACACACACACACACACACACACACACACACACAATAACCCTGTGCTGAATGAGGAAGGTGCACCAAGGATTTTTACATTTTGAGTGAAAATAAGACAATGACACTTTTGCTTCAGGCAATGACATCTAATCTCTATCTGACATTTTTTGTATTCTTTCTTTGTGTGTATTGCTAATATTTGCAGCATTTTGTTTTCCCATTTTATGATTTTTTTTCTTCTTTTTATTATTTCCTTCTCGTTTAACAGTTTTTTGTTTGAGAGCTCATAAACAGAGCTTTTAGGTCAAGCAGTTTAAGAGCTTGAGAGTGCTGCAACTTTCACTGTGCACCGAGGCCACAAAGGCTCTTACAGCCTCTTCATCCCATTGTGATAATCTTCTTAGCCCCTTGACTCCACTGTTCAATATGTATAGAGCCAAAAAGAGCTGGACTTGAGGGGCTTCGAGTGTCCTGCAGCTCAGCCTCTGGGATTTTCCTCTCTCTAGGACCAATTACCACACACAAACAGTCTAAGCACTTTGCTCTGTATGACATGAGGCTCCTTTGTTACACTGTGACAAGGCTTAGTGTACATCAGTCAATCAAGCTCTCTGCCACCCTGCACGTGATTATTTCTAATCCATTTACTTTGCCTTGCCGTACAAAACAGTTTTGCTTATGTCAATGTGGGGAAATGTGGTTTTGTGGCTCAAAATGCAACTAGATTAGTTACTTTAGTAGGCAAACAAGTAAAACATAATAAGTGCTCAAGCATAATATACAAATGATATAGAAACAAAATCAATTAAACAAGACAAGTTTATAGCAGCTTTGAGATAAATGCAAGTATAATATTTACTGTCTTGGCGGGTCGTCCACTAATCGCAAAGTTGGCAGTTCTATTCCTCTCCTGTCCACATGTCTCGGTGTCATGGCAAACGGCTGAACCGACTGTCAGGCTAGCACCTTGCATGGTATCTTGCTGCCATAGGTGTGTGAATGAGAGGCAAATTGTAAAGTGAAATGACCCGATGATGGCACTAGAAGAAATGTCTGGAGATTGTGAGGGGGGCATGAATATGTGCACTAATTTCTAATTTCACAGCAATCTATCCAACAGTTGTTAAGAAATTTCAGTTATTCCAATCACAAGCGTCAACCTCATGGTGGTACTAGAGGAAAAGTCAGGGGATCATCATTAGGGTTCATCGTCTGGGAACCGTGAATGTGTGGACAACATTTTGTGCCAATCTATCAAAAATATGTTGAGATATTTCACTGTATGTGTGATGTACACCTGAAGGTGTTGCTAGAGAAAATCTCAGAGGCAGTGGCGTAAGATAGGTACAACGGAATCACTATTATGACGGGTCCAGGTTCTTAATCCTGAGGTGGCAATTCCTCGCGAGGGCCCGTTTTCACCCGACATGTTGTTGAAGGGCTGCACCCCACTTGCCCCAGTGCAACCGCACTGCCTGCACTGACTATATTTCCGCCCCAATGGATTACAAAAGTCATTAGGATAAATAAATTGCCTGGGAACCATGAATATCAACAACATTTTATGGCAATACATCTGATAGTTGTTGAGATATTTCAGTCTGAACCAAAGTGGTGGACTGACCGTCACTGGTATGGCTACAAATCACAAATGTCTGTGTAAAGTTTGTGGAAAATCCCTTATATACAATCTCGCCTCAAGTACATTTTTACATAATGTTCCCTTAAACTATTCCTTTACTCTTTCAGTATTTACTGCTTTCTCTTCATTAACCCCTGTCCTGCACAATTTGTAAATTACTTTTGTTTTATGAGCTGTGGGACAAGAGATAAGGAACAAGTAGCCTCCAGTTAATAATTCAATCTGGAAGACAGAGGAGGGCGACCGGGAGAAATAGAGAGAAAAACGAGGCGTTACATTTCGGGGAAGAGATAAATTGGGAGAGAGACATGTTCACTCTAATCCCCACAGTGGGGACCTGCTTACATTTTTTTTGGCATGTCTTGTTGATAATATTCAAACTGTACAACATCCTATCAGGTGATATCACAGTCTTTGAAGGATTAGCAGGAATAAGGGGTTTTATTCTGTTGTGTGGAAGGGGATAATCATTTCTTCTGAAATACTAATATGGAAATGGATTGAGCTTTTTTTTTCTTTCTTTTCATCCTGACATTTCTTCAGGACACCATGATAGAAGAGTGAATGCTTTTAGGGATTGAATGAGAGAGACAGAAACAAATAGACACAGACGCTGCATCGTGGATGGAGGGGCTTGTCAGCGGAAATGTTATTTAGTAAAGCCATCTCTCTCATTCTCTCAAAAGTGACTTTTAAGGCTTTTCATTTTTGTCACTCTCTCCCGATGTAGCATTACAGGCTACATGAAGGAGTTACCATCAGGCTGCTAATGCCACAGAGGTTAATACAAGGGCTCTAAACCTCAGCTCCACTACCTTGTTATTCCTTTTTCATAGAATGCAAATAAGAGGATAATAACGGTGGATATGATCCACGGAAACAGTTTATTGTTTTCCAATTGTTTTTGGTCCCGAGTCAAACAACAGAAAAACACCTCTTGTTTGTTTCCACGGTATCCCCCACTGTTTTTGTTTTGCTAATATGAATATCTGGAAAGAGATGAACTCATATGTGAGACATACCGAACACTGCAATGAAAACATTACCTTGTTAAAAGACAATGTTGTTTTCAACTAATGAATCAATTAACTTATCTAACTGCCAGACTACTGTATAGAAATCATTCATTATCAATGCTCTGCTGACCTTCCAGTGTTATCTCAGTGGTCCAATAGACGTCCCTCAGGTCCCCTGACTCAAGGTTGATCTGCACAGAGGATGGACAAGAGACAGCTGCCCATCAGTCTCCTGCTACAGCGGGCCATTAGAGCACGGCCTGTGTTTGTGTCTACGTGTTTGTCATTTACAGGTTTAATTAGACGCTGCTGTTAATGACAGAGATGACTTTGGGGCGATGTATGAATGACACTCTCAGGCAGCAGGGCTACAATATGTTTCACTAAGAGTTGAGGAGGGGAGGCACAGAGAGGAAACTACGATAGAGTGGAGATAATGCAGAGGGAAAGAGAAGAGTGAAGGGTGAAGGGAGGGTCATATTGATATTATTTATGAATGGGTGGTTCTGTGTGTGTGAAAATGTGTATACATGTGTGCGTATTTGTGGTTGAGTGTGTGTGTGTGTGTGTGTGTGTGTGTGTGTGTGTGTGTGTGTGTGTGTGTGTGTGTGTGTGTGTGTGTGTGTGTGTGTGTGTGTGATAATGGAGCCCCATACTGTATCTCTGCTTGTCCAGGTCACCTGCCGTTCCCTCTGTTGTGCTAAGGATTATCCCAGGAAGTGAATTGGAGCAACAATAATGTGCAGCGTGCCTCTTACTGTAAGCCCGCCCAGGAGTCTCTAACACACACATGGTTTTCTGGAGAAGACAGCCCCACCCCACACATATAAACTGATACATACACTAAACATGCATAATACATCAACGAGCCATAATGGTGACTTTGCATGTAATGTGGTGTTGCGTGTTTCGGGCGGTGAATTACAAAATCACATATCAGCTGCATTACTGCTGACCAATTGTTTTTTAAAGTTGTAAGTAGCCTGATAGAAACATGTATTTGCAGGGACTTGAAACTTGCTTAAGATTCTTTTTTTAAATAACAATTACCATTATGTGTTCTTGATTTACATTTTTTTGGCAAACTTATTTATTATTTGAATTGTAGCTGTTAATAAAGGTGACAAAATGTGATGCATAGTGGCAGGGTTAGCTCAGTTGATAGAGCGGGCGCACATATATAGAGGCGTATGCCTCAACGCAGAAGATTCAGGGTTTGAGTCCGACCTGGACGATTTCCTGCACGTCTTCCCCCTTTCATATCTAGATGTCCTTAGGCTGAAATGCCCAAAACAAGTCTTTATAAAAAAAATTAAAAATGTGATGGATAATCTAATTTAAGTTTTAAGTGTCTGCAAGTTGATTTCATACTGTGAAATGAATTGAACCCCTTGCCTACTTGGAACAACTAGCAGTCAATTAGTCGATCGACAGAAAATGAATTGGCAACTGTTTTGATAACTGTAATAATGCTGATTAATTATACTGCTACTTTCAGCAAGATTTGTTGCTTTTGTGAATAGCTTTGTGTTTTGGACATTTGGACAAAATTACATTTGGAGGCGTCCCTTTGGGATGTGGCGTATTGTATCTCAGAAAATAATTGACACATCAATCGATAATTAAAATAATCATTAGTTGCAGTTCATGTGCTATGAAACATGGCATGCTGAAATGTGGAGTATACCTGATTTGCATTTAATATTTTAAAACCTGTTCCTAATTGCCTGATTGGTTAACAACTCGAATCTAAAATCCAACAGCACTTTTGTGATGTTGTTTGGAGTTTTACATGTGCTGTACAGGTGCTTTCATGCTTCCATGAATCACAACAAAAACATGTTTTCCTCAAAACACACTGCTCATAAACAAATTAATTTATTACTTTTGGAGAATGGAAATGCTAAATATTACTAATCCAATCCAATACATCGTAATCTTTCTTCTATTAATATTGCAAACAATAAAATCTGTGTTTTGTGATCCAAGTCAGGGAATTACACAGGACACATTTATATTATCCCCTTTTGCACGCGCACACACACACACATACACACACACAAACACACACACACACACACACACACACACACATACACACACGCAGACTTTTGATCTTCCTTATAAGGTGAACATGGGATTTCTGGTAATGTCCTGGCTCCATTTTCATTTTAATCATGGCAATGGGATCAGACAAGCTGGTAGGGCGGGCTTGGCCTGGCTTGCTTGATTGTTCTGATTGAGTTTTCTTTGTTTGGCAGATATGTAATACAGCCTGCTTAAGAGGATTTGATAAGAGGAAGGAGGTTATTGTGTGATTTAATCATGTTCACTGAGGTGAACCTGCACTTGTCCACTTCCTGACAGGCAGAAATGCAGCGGCCTTACTGTCTTAGCACACAGAGACCATACTACTGGTATGCCACAGAGCACTGTGGTGTAGTTTATGACAGGACATGTTTGTGCCATTTTTACTATTGTTCTTTAGTATGAGTGGTCTAATATGTACGGTGCATTCAGAGAGTTTTTTTCACATTTACTTCTGCTGCAGCCTTATGCTAATGTTTAAATTCATTTTTCCCCTTATCAGTCTACATTCAACCCTATAATGATGAAGCACAAAAAGGGAATTTTATTTTATTATAAAGAAAGAACTGAAATATCACAATGACATAAGTTTTCAGACCCTTTGCTGTGACACTTAAATATTGTTCAGGTGCTTTTCATTTCTCTTGATCATCTTTAAGATGTTTCTACACCTTGATTGTTGTCCACCTGCGGTAAATGCAATTGATTGGACTTGTCTATATGGTCTTAGAGCTCACAGTGCATATCAGAGCAAAAACCAAGCCATGAAGTTGAAGGACCTGCAAATCTCAGACACAAAAACAATTATGCTGCATTGAAGAGCACAGTGGCCCCCATAATTCTTACTGTAATGAGGGAGCATGTCACCGAGTGCGGCTCATTGATGTGTTTTGACACTAATCTATGGCTACACAGGCAATACTTGTCAGTGAGATCAATTCATTGTTGGTTTTGGCTTTTTCATGGGTTTTGTTGACACTAAAAATAGAATTTCACCATCTTTAAAGATTTTGTCACTACAGATGCACAGGTTTAAGTGAAAATGTAGGGTTGAGAAGGTTGGATGTCTGAATGGGTTGTGTTGGGGGGGGGGGCCTTAACATTTTAATGTGAAACTAGACAAAGATTGATTAGTTTGAGGAACATTTGGAGACAGATAATAGACAGCTTATGGATAAGCAAATGTCATGAGGATAAACTATGTCATGAACAATGTACAAAAGATGAAACCGTCACTGGCACTAAAGGACATAGGGTTTTTTTGAGGTAAACTGAAAATGTACATGTTTGAATGTCTACAGTGTAAACTATTTCCATGTTAAAATGGGCATGAGGCCAAAATAAAATCTTATTGTACCAGCTCTGTATAACATGTAGTATATTCTTTAAAAAGCATAGAAATGTTGTGCTTTAGTCGTTCGTCATATTCACATAGGGCAAAATGACAAATGTGGGCACCAAGGTAAAAGCAGTGCTCTAAATATGTCCATAAGGGTTTCCTGATGTCTAACTGGTCTTGCCGTCTGCCACTGGGTGGATTAAGCATGCTGAGGTGGTGGGGTGACCCCCTTCCCCTGATGTTCACTCTCCCTCTTACATTTTCACTCTCTGCTCTGCATTAACATCAGTAACAAAAATCCTTTGAAGAAAAAATCATCACAGCTAGATTTATCTACATTTAATTCAGCATTGCAGAGACGAAGCAAAGCAAACTTGTTATGTAGCGATGTGTGTGTGTGTGAGAGAGAGAGAGAGAGAGAGAGAGAGAGAGAGAGAGAGAGAGAGAGAGAGAGAGAGAGAGAGAGAGAGAGAGCCTAGAGTTAAGCCTAGCATTAGCTTTGCTCAGTTTGTGGGTTTTCCTCCATCAGCATCAGTGTTATTTACATGAGTCCCAGCAGGGTGCCTGCTCCTGGTCCAACACTTCAGATGGTTACTCGTTGGTATTTTGACATGACAGTTTAATCTAGATTGAGATGCACAACATGCAAACTCCTACTTCTGCTGCTAAATTACATAAGAAATATCATAAATGTATCGTTTTACAATTTGACACAAACAGTTACATGATTTTGACAGATCGTACAGTGGGTTTGGATTTCCTGGATCTAAGCATTACAACAATAATATACATTTTTTAACAGTGCACCCTTAATTACTTAATCCTCTTAATATTCCTCCTCCAATGCTCTGAGAAACAGGGCCATCGTGTGTGCATGTGTGTATGTGTGTGTGTGTACTTATATGCTTTACTGAATATCATGAGAAAATCTACTGTATGTGCGTGTTTGTCTAATATGCCCTGACACGGTAACCCACCTAAACACAACGCAGCTCCATGACCTCAACTAACGTTACCCTTCAGCCCCTCCTCCTCCTCCTCCTCCTCCATCAACCTCTGCACAAACATTCAGCTAGGCCCATCACATCATAATCAGATCAAGATATATGTCTATGCACATGTACAGTATTTATTATAAGCAGCAACAACAAGAGTGGCATATTTAAACTGTAATACTGTTTATAATGTATTCACAAAAAATGTCTTTCTTTTTTGGAAAATTGTCAACAATTGTAGATTTTTTTCTTTCTTTATTTGCTGTCAGACAACCCCACATTTTATTATAGTAAATCATAGTTCATTTTATACAAAATACACACATGAATTACTTCAGTCTCTATCTGCTAAAATATTTCATAAACATCTCTCTAGAATATTTCCAACTCCTTATATCTCATGGTATTTTGGGCCTACCGACCGCAGGCTTTGTGGCTGACTTGCTGGCTGGTTGAGTGTGACTGGTTGGCTTAGCGTCAGCTGTTGGCCCAGCCAGGCTCAGCTCAGATTGCTCCAGATTAGGAGATGGGGCACTCTGAGAGCAACTATGATCCATATTAAAGCTGCATAAAATGAAAATTGCTAAGATTTAGAGGTGGATCATAGGCCACAGAGAATTTAATCACAACCTGGCAGTGTGTGTGTGTGTGTGTGTGTGTGTGTGTGTGTGTGTGTGTGTGTGTGTGTGTGTGTGTGTGTGTGTGTGTGTGTGTGTGTGTGTGTGTGTGTGTGTGTGTGCGCACGCATGTGTGTATGCAACTCTCTGTATAATACAGAGCGCATAGTGACATGAGGATTATCGATGTAGGCTGTATTTACTTATCAACCCAGTGTTCAGAGATGTATCACAAATGTTTTATCAGTGCTGCAGCTCCTTCTCTGTCATGGCTAACCGAGAGCATGATGATGCATGAAAACTGTGGAGGTTTTTTTTTTACATTTTAAAAACTGGATATGTGTTCACAGACAACAAAAAAACAACGGACATGCATTTGTTCTGTGGTTTGTTTGCGAGTGGGCGAGAGAGAGTTTGTGTGAGCGCAGCAAGGGATGATACTGTTCCGGTGTCCTCAACACTTGTAATCCCCCTAAAGCTTTAAATACTGTTACTGTGTATTTAAAGGGTAGTCTAGTAATAGATAGCCATACAGAGGTCCTACATTTTTGGTTGTAATATTTAAGATACATTTTCTTTAACATATTAAAATATTGCATATTGCTTCTATACTTCAAAACTATTAATTGGATCTTACATAACTTAACACTAACTCTTTTTTCACATTGAACTCTTGACAATTACACAGTATATGAGACTCGACTTTGGCTATATAGATATGATGAACATTTAAAATGACAACAAATACAGTGTATTTGGATTTGTGAAAAGTAATTATAACTCAAAGGAAACTTGCACTTTACTTAAGTATTTTCATTATATGATACTTTATACTTCTATCTCGCTACATGTCAAAAGAAAATATTGTATTTTTTTATGCACTATATACATTTTGACAGCTGTATTTGTACTTTCATACAAACATACAAAACATGCAATCACTTTATTAAATATGATGTAGATGTAGAACAAACTATCAAATAACAGAAACAGTAGTTACAACAGCTACAACATTATCATTGTCTTCAGGTATTAATGCATAATTAATTAATATGCAATATTATAATAACTTTAATACTTAGAGTAAATCAATTTAACTGATATTTGTCCTGCAGTTTCACTTGAGTAAAATATTACTGTAATGCAGTACTTGTAATGGAGTATTTGTTCATGGTGGTACTGCTACTTTTATCCAAGTAAAATATCTGAATGCTTCTTTCATCACTGTGTAGTGTGTTATTAACATAGGCTATAAAAGGTGTGTATAGTTTATTTGTCAAATTCCTTTACAGGGTCGGTAATACAAACATTTCTATTCCTTTATAGTGAGCTGTGAATGTTTTTGGCTTGCGTGTGTTAAGAGCATGTGTGTTTGCAGCCATAGGCTACATGTGCTTGAGATACCTGACAGAATTCTTGACTTGTGCCCTATTTGTGCTCACCTGCATCTGCATCTCTGCTACATCTAAACACATATGATGTCACCTACATGAATATCTTTCCCTCTTTTTCTCTCACTTCTTTTCTGTTTTGTGCAGATTTTTCTTGCATGTTTCTCTTTTGGTTTGCTGCTTCCTCCTTTCTTTCTTTCTTTCTCCCTCCTTTTCTTCAATTCCATATTTCCAAATCCCTGTCCAAGAGCACATTGTGTGTGTGTGTGTGTGTGTGTGTGTGTGTGTGTGTGTGTGTGTGTGTGTGTGTGTGTGTGTCTGTGTGTGTGTGTGAGTGTGAGTGTGTGTGTGTGTGTGTGTGTGTGTGTGTGTGTGTGTGTGTGTGTGTGTGTGTGTGTGTGTGTGTTTGTGTGTCGGCATGCTTTTCATGCACACGTGCGCACACACGCACATGCACAGAACGCAGACTTAGATCGAGCAGATGGTGACCGTATTCATTTTTTTCCCCGACTAACATTAACCATTCATTATAGACAGCAGACTAAGCCAATCCCACATCCTCCCCCATGCAACATGTACACACACATCCACACACGTGTCCAATAATTTTGCCATCAGCCTATTGACAGTCCCAAAATCTTATGTGCCCCTCAGTCAGTGTTGATACTCTCTCCTTCCAGACGGTCCCAGCTCTGCTCTGAATCAATCTGTTGACATTTCTGATTCTATCCCCATGACTCAAATTACTCCTCCTGCACTTGAGCTACCCACAACAGGAATAAGGAGCATCTGACGCTTCCCTCTGCCTCCCCTTCCATCCAATCCCGCTATTTTTTTTGTGTGTCTTTGTTCCTTCCACTTTCACTGTCTGGCTTCTTCTGGCAACTTCCCCAAAAGTAAGAGACACAATCACTCTGTTTTCTTCCTTTGTTTCTCTTTCCCAATGTGTCTCATATGTGTGTGTGTGTGTGTGTGTGTGTGTGTGTGTGTGTGCGTCTCTCTCTCTCTCTCTCTCTCTCTCTCTCTCTCTCTCTCTCTCTTCATTTCTTTCTCTCTTTTATTGAAATAGAAAATAAATCAATAAAACCTGTTAGGTGGTAAATCAGGTTTAATCTCTGGCTTGAAGAAAAGATGAACATTAATCCACATCTGTCCATACAAATGTTTACCGCTCATATTTCAGACCTCATCTGGCCCTGCTGTTAAGCTGCATGCTCACGGTGTTGTACATGAATGCTGCAAGAAACACAGTAGTAGACAGAGGCAGAAAGATTAATGTGTGTAAAAATGTGTTTTTGTGTCAAAGTTTGTGTGCATCGCAGACATGCACGCTCACCTCCTTGGATGCCTCCCTATAGTGAAAGCCATATGAGGTTTTGGCCCTCTGCCTCTCTGTGTTGTCTGAAGGGTGCAGAGGCAAAGAACTCTCACACACTTAAACTAATGAGAGTTTTAGATGCAGTCAGAGAGCAGTGTGAGTTAGTGTTCCTCAGCCACCCGCTGGACATCAATCGCCCTGCGGCCTGAAGGCTTTACTCAGTTCCCTTTGCTAAACTGCACCCATCGCTACCCTTTACACACACACACACACACACACACACACACACACACACACACACACACACACACACACACACACACACACACACACACACACACACACACACACACACTATATAGTGTAAGTCAAGGCATCCTGAGGAGTCTCAATTTTCTGTGATCTACACCAGAAAGAATCAACACAGTCTGCAGCAAGATCTTCGAGACAGAAGACAGTATTTAATATCACAGTATTGTGTTTGTGACACAAAGACATGAAGGCTGTAAAAAATGTTGTTTTACGGTAGTGGTACCCTGTGAGTTTTGACCATGCTATTACAGTAAGCAATGTTTTGTTTGTATCTTGTACACAAGCGAGTAACATCATTTCTGTCCACTCCTTATTTATAATAATATTATTCCCATTTTAACACAGACGCATTGGTAGCTTTACATGTTGGCTTTATTAGGTGGGATCACAATAAACGGTCAATATTTTCTTCATTGCACATTTGATATAATCTACCCAAAAGCCATGAACCTTTAATTGTATTCCTTAATTCATTAGTTGACTGAGTCCTTATATATTCCATTTTTTGCAAGTCTACTTGTATTTATTTTGCAAAAGTACAACCCCTCCCCCAAAATACTGTAAAGACAACACATATTAACACCACGACTGTCTGTCCTTTTGTCTCCTCTCCATCCAGCTCCTCTTCTGTCAGTTACCCCGCTGCCCTAAAACTGTCCTAAATGACTTAATCTACAGAGCGACAGTACTCCAGAGAGGCTGGTGAGTTTCTGTTTGCAGTAAGGGGATTGCTGTAATTACTGGGATCTGTGCACCGTATTTATCTTTTCAAGGGACGGGTGATCCTGCCATAAAAAGCCCAACATTTGGCAGTTAACTAATGCACACCATTAGATTGATTGTGCTGGATTTGTGTGTGTGTGTGTGTGTGTGTGTGTGTGTGTGTGTGTGTGTGTGTGTGTGTGTGTGTGTGTGTGTGTGTGTGTGTGTGTGTGTGTGTGTGTGTGTGTGTGTTTGTGTGTCCCATATTTCCCTTCTGCTGTCATGCTCTCTGTGATGTGTGTTAAATAATGCTTGGTTGTTCTCTGTAATCCTGATTAAATGGGGGTTAATGTGTGTCTGTTATACTTTTTCACAGACTCTCCAGCCGTGACCTTCTACGACTAAAGAGTGTGCATAAATGATCTGGCTTGCGAGACATGATGAGACAAAGGGAGATGCAGTGAGACAAGGCAGAGGTACGAGGTCTGTCTGTATTTTCTGTCTTAATGTCTCACTACGTGGGAACAAGAGACACAGAACAACTGACATTTTGATGCACAATAAATAAATATAATTGTCTGATATGATCTTTTCTTGAACATAAACCTCAGCAGCTTTCAAAATCTGACATTAGGAGTACAATGAAAGGGAGAAAATAATGAAAGAAAATGAAATTATCACTCTTCTTGGATGTGGCAGAGAAACAAACAGATTGACCACGCTCTTCTTTCCAAAATCCTCCCCCGTGCAGGCAACATGTTCCTCACGTCCATCTTGGCTGTTTTTTCAGATATTTGGTGTCAGTGTGTGTGTCTGTGTCTGTCTTGTGTGTGCGTACGTGTAAATGTGAGCATGGGTTTGTGTGTGCGGGTTGTGAAGACGGAGGCTGCACCAGGCTGTCCAGCCTACACACAACCCGTCCTGTCGTTAAATCACCTTACTGTTCCATCCACCATCCACTGCCCTGAGCATGTTTTTCATTTGATGTGTGTTTTGGTTGAAATGAAAGGCACACGGGGAGAGGAGAGTGAAAATAAAAAAATGCAGAGGTATCAAGAGACAACGCAGATACACTGGATGTCAAAGTAACTTCGGACTGTGCTCTCTTTGCATTAATAAAACTAACTTTTGCCATCTTTGTCACTTCAAACTCTCTTGCACACACACACACACACACACACTCTCTCTCTCATTTAATCTCTGTACTCTGTCCCCTTTCTCCCACTTGTTCCTTATTAATTTTTATGTTTCTGACCTCGGAAACGGGCATGAGTACACAGATATATTACAGTAATTATCTAATTTTACAGTGCCATTAAATGTCACAGAAATCCAGAGTTATGGCATTAATACAATAAAGAGGGTTTGGGCCAGAGGGATGATAACTTAATACTGGACCAGTCTGTAACAAACTGTCTACTATGGATATTTGCCAGTTTTTTTCTATCAACATAGTCAGTCTTTTATAGTTTATTTGACACTGCAAGCATGATAAAATAAATGAATATCAGGTGAAAATCCAGTGTCTTGAAACAGTTACAGAAGGTTTCAACAGTCAAGTTGGTGAATTACATGTTTGCTATTAAAACTCGTTTTATATTTAGCTGAATATTTTGAGCGCAATCATAGCTCTGCATGATAGACAAAACATACATTTCACATCTTCAATTCTGTATTCAGACAACTATGTTTTCCACCAGAATTCCAATTTATAAACATATTATATTTAGATTCTCCTCATTTTCCCAGATCCTGGCCGGCAATAGTGTTATTTACTGTGGCTCTGACTGAGGCACATTTGGGAGCAGTTCAAATTCAAAGCTGTGCCAATCTACTTGTTCCTTTTTTGTCTCTTTTTTTCACCCCTTTCTATCGCCCTCTATTTCTCTCACTCACTCTCAACTTATTTCTACGTACCTCTGTCCCAGTAGATGGAGATGTGAAATATTTAAACACACTTTGTTGTTTGTGGACAATGCACTTCAGCAGATGGGCCATCGCCGCACAGACCCCAATGTATGCAAATCTCCATACAAAGCAGCCCAGGATGTTTTCAATATAACACAAGTGCCTCAGGCCCTGTTTTAATCCCTCTTTACCCGCAGCCAATGCACTGTTTCATCCAGTCAAACGCCTTAAGCGCTATGTCAACTTGGACATCTGGCCACATAACTGAACCCAAAAAAAAATAAAGTGTGCATGTGTGTTTGGTAGGGAGCATGTTTGTGAAGGGTTAGAAGGAAAGATAAATGTGATACAGTGCATGCTGTTGGACTGAAATATCTAGAGATGAAATTATCGGTGGCATCATTAGTGACAGAGTACATCAAAGAACCAGGCAGTGTAGTTTCTGAGATGGATTCTTCACCCTCCACACCAGGGGAAGCAGGTGCCAATGTTGCTTTCTTCATTGTCTCTTAACTTGTTTTGCTGTTTTCTCACTTGTGTTTCTCACCCCCACCCTCTAGGAATAAGCAACCACAAGAACACACACAAGCACACATGCATATGCGTGCACAGATGCACCAACACACATTTGTGTACACAAATGTGGCGCGGTAACACACGCATGCTGCCTGCAGACTTTCTGGTCAGAACACTGATTTCTGTCGTTCTGACATCTGAAGGGTGCTACAGCACAGCCAGACACCTGGATACACATGGCATCTTTCACTACTGTGTGTCAAAGTCCATGTGTGTGTGTGTGTGTGTGTGTGTGCACGCTAGGTGTGCGTTAGGTGTGGGGGAAGGTGCCATAGAAGGCAGCATCTCCTGAGGGTAACTCATCAGCTTTTCCTGGATGGACCACAAGTTCAGATGCTAGTGGCAATGTTGCATGTCCTCATTTCCCTACATGATACAGAATACACTCGTACATGCATGTGCTACATACCTCCATGCAAACCTG
The DNA here is from genome assembly GCA_023631565.1 of Gymnocephalus cernua. Classification (NCBI taxonomy): domain Eukaryota; kingdom Metazoa; phylum Chordata; class Actinopteri; order Perciformes; family Percidae; genus Gymnocephalus; species Gymnocephalus cernua. The sequence continues at coordinate 9,015,634 of CM042433.1, read as the reverse complement.
CACACAGCAAGATTCGTGCATTCACATGAGAGAATTAAGTCATATATGATCATGCAAATCCTTGTCAACGTTTATGAGAATCGGAGAGTTTATTAGGTTACATTTCTAATTAAACATTGCCTGAACTCTCAGGGAATGAAGGTTGTCAAGAAAAATAAAATGTGCAAGAGACAACAGTTTATAATGTTTTTGACTTAATAACGTTAGTAAAACTAAGGCAAAGTACACTATAGCATATATATATATATACTGTATATATCACATGAAGATTTATTCTCAAACAACCTTTTTCCTTTGTGTTTTAAATGTTCTCAGGTTTATTTGCATGAACAATGCATTTACATCTACTGCACATAATTACAAGACAAACAAAATATTTATTAGCTATTCAGTATCTTTATATAACATCTAAAACAGGTTAGAAACAGGCTTTTACAAATATAATTGAACTGTATTTTCCTACTTTTAACTGCTTTGGTCATCATTATATTGTCTTTTGTTTTCTTAAATAAGAGGCACTGACTACTAATGTATCTTGTAACTGATGTCTTTGGAAGACATTAAATACCTGCACTTTTTTTTACTTACAGCTTAATAAAACAATATGGATTGAAATATAGCATGGTCTAGTGTTTAAATGAATATTGATGGAAAAAAATATTTTCACTTGTGTATTCAACATAATTTTCATCAAATTGTAAAAATGTGTTCAGGTTATAAGTAGTTGCTATATATCGGAGCTCTGTAAGCATATTCCTTTTGCACTGTGTTTGTAGCTGGCATGAGAAAGACTGCCTGCAGCTTGTGTGATGGTCTGTGGATATGTGTGGCTGTAGGTGGGGGGGGGGGCGGGGGTGGGTGGGGGAGGATTGTGTGTGCATGTGTACTTAAACCTCAGGCCATGAAAGTGTGTTTATGTGTGTGTGTGTGTGTGTGTGTGTGTGTGTGTGTGTGTGTGTGTGTGTGTGTGTGTGTGTGTGTGTGTGTGTGTGTGTGTGTGTGTGTGTGTGTGTGTGTGTGCAGGGAAAGAAAGAGTGTAGGTAAGTGCAGAAGACAAACCTGTCAGTTTCACAGCTGGTTTCTCTGGCTGCAGGGCTCAGGCCGGAGCAGGGTGACACTCGGCATCACAGCACCACAGCACAGGGCCTGGGGTAAACACACCATCATATACTGTAGGCAGATGTACACACACATACCTTGGTTGGCTGCCCTCACCCTGCAAGACCAAGAGACCAGTGAAACACACCACCTGGGCAAGTCATCATATCTTGTCAAAGATTTTTTTTTCTTTTTTTTTTTGGCTCAATGGAGGTGTGAGCAACATCACAGACCAGATTGCCTGGCAATGGACTGACCATCATGTTGTAAGGAAGGGATGGGGGAGGTTGAGAGGAACACAGAGTGCGAGAAATAAGAGAAAAAGTATAATGTACGCTGAGAATGGCTTTCTTTTTATTTGCCTTGTTGAAGAACGGAGTTGGCTTGTCTCCCTGCATCATCAGCCACAGTTTGCTTGATCAGAACTATCATGGACACTCTTGACGCATTATTTATGATAGAAGTTGATGTATACTATTAGCTAGATGGTCCCTTCCTGCGTCTAGAAAAGACAGTGTTTCCATTCTTTGGTCTCATTTCGGGAATCGCTTCATAGCGTGTTCCCGAGCGAAGTGGACTCTGTGGGGAAAAGAGCCTCAGGCAGTCTCCCCTCCCTCTCTCCCAACTAAAGCATCCCCCCACATCCTCCACCATCTCCACACATTTCCATCTCCACTAAGATGGAAGTGATAGCAATTTCTTCAGGGTATTAGGAGGATGTTAGCCCTTTTTTAGTTCTCACAACCAGTACAGTTGACAAGCAAAAAGCACATCAAGGTAAGACAAAAAAACACTGAGGTTAGGAGACATATTCATCTACAATGTGCAATGTTAACGTGTTAATTATGATGCTGTAGAGCGCTTCACAGGTATGCTCAGAAAAATAAACAGCCACCCTGTGAATTCTGTTGACATTTTGGGGAGAAAGATCCTAAGTGCAATCAATTATAAAAATAAAGTAAGCATGTTGACAGGAGAAATGAAACTGTGTTTTGACTGCTGCTGTCAAGGGAGGTTCCCTCTGTCTAAAGTTTACAGAGCAAATGATTATGCCTCAGTGATTCTGCCCTGGATATATGTGTGTAGTGTGTGTGTGTGTGTGTGTGTGTGTGTGTGTGTGTGTGTGTGTGTGTGTGTGTGTGTGTGTGTGTGTGTGTGTGTGTGTGTGTGTGTGTGTGTGTGTGTGTGTGTGTGTGTGTGTGTTTGTTTGTCTCTGTGTGTTTGAATGTGTGCACTCAGCGATCAACTTCTGCTAAATACTAATTACGGAATACTTAGTACGGATGCCCTTTCTATTGGGTCCCTTTAGTATAAACATTCATTATGGCTCTTTTTCTCCTTTGTAGCCCATCATCATTATTCCATCGCATCCCCCGAGGAGTGAGACAGAGCTGAGGCCGGGCCGGACCAGGCTGGGGGAGAAAACACTGTAGAACCAGAGTGCCAGGACCTGGGAATGCACACAAGTGATATTTGTGTGTGGAGATCAAAAAGCGTTTACCTTTAGATGTTTCCCTGATATGAATATTCAACATCCTTATTGAAATCTAATTTGGGTCTCCTTGTCTCAGGGGTCTTTTCATCAGTGCCTGTTGCCTGAGGCCACTGCTGATTGACAGCCAAACTTTAGTAAAGAGCAAGCAGGAAAAAAGGGGAGATCTGGTGGTGTTAGAGATGTGAGCAGTGTGAAGCCGGGGAGAGCTGGAACAGATGAGTGGTGGGGTGCTGAGGGGGGCAAGGGTGGGGTATTTAACCTCCTCGCGTGCATGCACAAACAGAATGCTGCAGATTATTAGGAACTACTGTATGAGTAAAAATAATAAGCAGAACAGAGCTATTCAACAATATTTCAGGTTTTATCCTATGTTAATCTCTAGCCATACAGTCATTGTTTTGTTTGTAAAGGAAGATCACTAAGTATTCCTCATCACTTTCTCAGAAATTAGGAAAGCTCTTCATAAAGCTGCAATGATTAGTCGACTAATCGATTAGTTGATCAACAGAAAATTCATCAGCAACTATTATATTTCATCATAACATTTTTCAAGCAAAAGGTACAGTGACTATTCATTGATTTTATTTTATTTTTAATCTGAGGATTTGATGATTTCCTCTGTTTTATATCATTGTAAACTGAATATCTTTGGGTTTTGGACTGTTGTTCAGGCAAAACAAGACATCGCATTGTATTCCTGGAAAGTTTGATGGGCATTTTTTCCAGTTTTCTGATGTTTTATAGCCTAAGCAATTAATTGATGAAAAAGAAATCATCACCAGATTAATCAACAATGGAAATTACTTAGTTACAGCCCAAGAACTGCACGCTTGCTACACACATTACATCAAATACTTGTATTCATAATCTATCATAATGGATTCAAAACATAGCAAGGTATGTACAGTATGTTTTAAATTCATATTTGATTGTACTGTATGTCCATTTTACATAATCTGCACAAAAACATGAGCTGAAATGATTAGTTGATTAGTCAGACGGTTGGCAGAAAATAAATCTGCAACTTTTTTGATTATTGATGAAACGTCATTTTTAAGCAAATATGTGTAACATCTTCACTCAATTGTGAAGATTTGCTTCTTTACATTGTTTTACGTGATGGTAAACTGACTGACAGCAATTTAATTTCTGACATTTTATAGACCAAACGATGAATTGAGCAGATTGAGAAATTATGGAAATAATTGTTAGTTGCAGCCACACTCATAATATATATATATATATATATATATATATATATATATATATATATATATATATATATATATATATATATATATATATATTTAGTGTAATTGTTAGACTGGTATGTTTATCACTGTGAATCCTAATATAGAAGCATTCACATTGAAGAAAAGTAGTTTAAATTGTTATGGCACAAAGCTTTGCTATATTTACACAGTTGTGAGAGTATTTCATTTGTTCCTTTCTTCCCTGCAAAGCTAAGCATCTGACACTCCCCGCCAAAGGCACAGCACCATATTGTTTTCTAAAATTATATTTCTTAACATTTGTTCAGTCATTTGTCTCCGTTTTCTGACTGAGGACCTGTGAACTCCATAACCATTCATTTGGCAGGATAAGAAAACAATTCTGTACTATCACTCATGCATTTGTGTTTTTGTTTTCATGGCTTAAATAATGTTGCCGGTGCAGCTCTGAAACCAGAAAACAAACACTGTGAAGAAGGATTCAAACCAAACATACCTGTGGAGCCTATAGAAGCCGATATTACTACAATGTTAGTTTAAAAACATGTTGGATGTTAGTTTGTTCTGTAAAGACTAATATTCATATTTCTGGTAGTGCTGAATTAGCCTGTACACACACACACACACACACACACACACACACACACACACACACACACACAACCAACACTGTCCTCATCTGGCCAGTGGGTTGAGTGTGGTTTAATGTTATTATTGCGCAGGTGTGGGTCTTGTCCCTCGGGGTTCCATTAAAATGATGCCCCTCTCAATAGCAGCTCCATTTGCTCTTTAGATTTAACACAGGCCATATGTCTAGCAGGAGGCAAACAGCTGATGGGGTTTAATTGACAGAAATCAACATATTTGGATGTGTGTGTGTGTGTGTGTGTGTGTGTGTGTGTGTGTGTGTGTGTGTGTGTGTGTGTGTGTGTGTGTGTGTGTGTGTGTGTGTGTGTGTGTGTGTGTGTGTGCGTGTGCGTGTGTGTGTGTATGGTGTGCTGATGCTGGATGTGCTTGGGCTCAGGGGATCCCTTTAAAGGGTCAATTGTGTATCAGAACAGAGTTTGGAAAGAAAGGAAAATAAAAAAGAAATTGGGCAACAGAGTAGAGAGGCAGAGACAGACACAGAGATGGTGATAGGAAACATGAGGAATTTATAATGGAGACAAAGAAAACTGCCACAGACTCAAAGCACAGTGCAGCATTGCAGGACATAACCTGAATGTGTGAATACATTTCCTACATTTTGGAGCTGACATTCTCGTCCATTCCAGGAACACCACTGTGTAGAGAGTGTTAACTTCATGTTTCATCTAGTTTCACAGAGACACTGTCCCTGGCTGCAGTCAAATCATGTAAAATTACCTTTGTCATAGAGCTGATTTAGGCTTAGGAGGGGACCCAAAACAAATGAGTGTGTATCCACTACAGGGCCCTCAAACTCAATCAAACCAGGCAAGACACAGAAATAATTAGATTTGACATACCAAACCATTTAGGTTTTAACAGAAATATTTCTTGGATATACTTTGAAAACTAGGAGAATGGTTAAATGTAGTTTCAAGTCATGAGGGATAACCCAACATTAGGCTAACAGGCACAACGCAATTAGCACATAAAACCTGTCAATGGCCCTCAATATCACAGCCCTCTAAGGAGTGGCAGAATTATAAAGTCTCCTGATCTACCACTACAAAGTCATTAATCCTTCCCACACAATGACCAGTCTTAAACAAGGCCTTTATATTACAAACGTATTAGGTAGCCCTATATGGCAGTTTAGCCTTGCACTAATTAGCATTCAGATCAGGGACCAGAGAGGCAGCCCCTCCACCACAGAGGAAGGACACAGGATGAGATGGCGACACAGTGAAATGTCATTAACTTGATGTTAATTACTAATTAATGGGGCTATTTCATTTACATGTATCTCTGGCTCTTTGATGGGGCCTGCCTTTACTGGGTTACCCTTACCAGCCGACAAGTTGGGGGAGGGTTTATCTCCCCTCTCCTCTACACTCACCCTCAGTGTTTCATCTCTGCTAATTAAATAGTGGGCCACTCATCATGATTATGTCTGCTTTTACAACACTATTTTCTGTCAGTGAGAACACTCCAATAAGTGACTGACCAACTCTTTAACACCATGGCTGTTTTTGTATGAACTATACATCAAAGGCTAAATTCACTGCCAACTCACTCCACTCCACTGACTTCTATCTGACTTGTTACTTTCACTCACTTGTGACCCCCTCCCTTTCTTTTAATTGCCACGCGGCAGCCACAAGCCACCCGTCTCCATGACAACCTGAGCCATTTGGTCCCATGAGAAGAAGTGGGTTGGGTTGACTAGCGTCTGGCCATTCACACGTGGGCAGTGCCAGCTAGCCAACATGGCACACAGCATCCTGCCATATGGTGCCGCCACATACGTCCTGCTAGCCCCGACTCAGGATCTGGGCCTGTAGTAAGCCGCTGGTGTGAACAGGACAGACCCTGTTCAGCAGCTGATCCACATGCAAAATTGCCTACTGATGTACAGACAAATGCTTCTTCACTTCATAGTGTAAAAAAAAAAACTTTTTCATTATGTAATGCATATATGTGTGAAATGACTCTTTCATGTAGTCATGGGTAATATTTGCTATACGTCATCCCAATGAAAACTTTAAGAGATCATCCACATAGAAGGCGTCCATTCTACTTAGCAGTAGAAAGTATTTAGATGCTAAATGGCACCATGTGCTCTTCTTTTTGTTGATACTGTGCTGCCTCCATGTGGCACTACTGAGAAAATACAGGCAGATAGTGCAGCACACTGAAACAATTTACCAGTTTTGACAAAATATATTTTTTATTCAAAGTTAATAAATGCTTCTCAATACAACATATCTTGAAAGCATTAAAATACTAGAATACTGCATTTTCTTGCAGGAATGTATTATTTATCATACATATCTTACATGTTATCAAAAAGGATTTGTCAGAAGACTTTCAGGAACCAGCAGTGAGATATGTTGGGAACAGAACTCCAATTATTTCTCATGTAAATCTTTACATTTTGCATGATAACAGTAACAGAAAAACAAACAAACAATGAAGGCAGTTGTAAATAGGGCAGCAAAACATCTGAGGAATGTGGAGCGTCTTTATTGACAAAAGAAAATGTTACTTATAACTAACTGTAACTTATACCATGGTATTGTGTAAATAAAGTATGTATCTGAAAGATCCATGCATACACTTTGTGTATGATCACTACAAGAGATAGTTTAGATACAGTGACAAAGTGACATTTGGCGCATATATATCAATTTCAGATTAGATATCAATTTCAGATTAGATATCAAAATAAATTATTCTAAACACACACACACACACACTATCTAAATATGTTTGATACTGAAAATGTATCTTTACTCTGAAAGACAGTGAGCAAAGGTTTGAAAAAATCCAATTAATTTCTTATGCCCACATTTTTTTTATCCACTGACCTAGACAATGTAAGAAACATATTGGGCATGTCAGAAATGAAATCTATATCGACAAAATATTCAGCCAAAGGATACACTTCCAAGTTTTTATAGAAAACATCCAAGAAAATGTATGTGCCTTTGTATGGAATAACAATAACAATTCATACAGAAGCAATAGAACTCCTACAAAGAAGGCAAACATGTAGCAATGTACAATAATCAATAAATGACACAGTGAGCATATCTTAAAGTTCTCTCATTGCTTAAATCAGGCACAAAATAATAAATGCATAGATTTAAAAATGTACGTGTCAAGTAAACAACAAGATTGAAAATGAAATCTTGAAAACTGTGCTGTGAATGCCAAAGCTCAATGCTACAAATCACTTTCAGTCAGAGCTATGCAGCTAGCTTTACATTGCTACATAATTCTCAGTAATATCCATATGCTAAATGTTCTCCACTTCCTCAACTGTGTTGAACCGAAGATTTCTAATCCTCTCACCTGCCCCTCGATTCCTTGTGTCACCAAAATGATAATATAGTGGACCAAAGTGCAGGTCAGAAAAGAAGAAGTGAGGAAACTAGACTTGCAGAAAGGCTTATTCGTACTGCATCACACTGTTGATAGCTTACTCACCTAATATATTTATTGTTCCTGTCATCTAACTTATATATATATATATATATATATATATACACACACATTTATTTTCTGAAATTTTTTTTTTGAAAATTAACCCAAAAAAAAATCATAAGGCCATATAAATATATAAGTACCCAAAATAATTAAGTGAGGTATTTCTAACACATGCAAGCACATAGATATAAAATAATAATTTATTACCTTTGGTCTTCCTATTCGAAACATAATTTGAGACGGCAAACAGGGAGAACACACTCTGTGAAAGCCTTGTTGCCATACGACTTCCCATGATCCCTTTCACCTCCTCCGACTGTAACAATAAGATGAGCTTGTAACCATGGAGATGGGGACTATAGAAGGTAGATCGTACAGGACATTACAGCGTCTGCCAAGTAATTAGTGGCTGGGTAATGAGGTGTCACTCAGGCAGTGATGGGTGTGTGGGGCGTACTAATAAAAGACTTCAGGTGCGAGAGGCTGGACTGCGTCCCTGCGTCACACACGTGTGCCCAAACCACCTCCCCCACCCCTGCAGGTTAAGAACACACCACGTGGTCTGTCACAACTGTCAGAGAGCTCCTGAGACTACCATGTCCATCACTCTCACATATAATATAATGCGATTAACAATTTCCATGACTTCTCTCGTTCTAAGTAACACATTCTGTAACAAATTAAAAGCGTAAACAGTAGCCCAGCAACAGTTTAACCACCATGCCCTGCACAAGCTGAGATCTGGAGGTAGTGTATACTTTCATCCTCTAACCCAGCTGTTTTTCTAGGATTTGACCCAACATTTTTCAGTAACAGTGTACAGGCTCTGCTGTGTGCTTTTCAGTAACTGTTGCAGTACTTCCTCAACCAGACACAGAGCCAATCAAAGTTTTCCAGATGTTATATGCGGGCTTTGTCTGTGTGCTACTTGCTATCCAAAGGCTAGTTCTCCAATGTGGATAATGTCCTAGCTGCTGGTTGCCCAGGTCGTATCTCCCTTGGGGGATAGAATGCTTGTCCCTCTGATGGCAGATGATTTAGATGTGGATGTCGTGGTGGCGGACCTTACTATAGTCAATGTCGACCCGGCGCGCCTCCGCGAAGATCAGGAAGGTGCAGAGGCCCAGCAGGTTGACGGTGGTAATAAGGGCGAACACAGATGCCCACGAGCCTGTGGCCTCGATGAGATACCCCGAGAAATACACCAGTAGGACCCCTGCACAGGAACACACACACACACACACACACACACACACACACACACACACACACACACACACACACACACACACACACACACACACACACACACACACACACACACCATTAATAGCATATTATCACAAAGATTTAAACAAAGCACACAGTATCTTCCATGCGATTGTTCAGTTTTTCCGCAGAGAAAATGTCACAGTCCATTACACATCCCTCACAGGACCACAAACTGTCAATCTCCGTTCCCTTTATTATTCATCTGACACAAACTCCATTATGCTCCCTTGATGAAATATGCATGGCACATAGGAGCCAGCATCACTGACAGGAGACACATCACCTCAAAGTTTGAATTTGTGGAAAAGTAGATGAACTATTTCACTCAATAGATTGGTGTAATTTAGCAACTGCTGGTGAAAGATTCATCATGTCTCCGCCAGAAACTCACCTAAGAAAGCACCGCATGTATTCATAACACCTGAAAAAGAAATGCAGATACACACATGTTAAATTGAAGACTTTATTAAAATTTCACCTGTGCTTTAAAAAAAAAAAAAGATAAACGCTAAAGCTAAAATGTTTTGTATGAATGAAAATTTCATAAGTAAGTTGTCAAGAATATGTACTTTTTAAACTTACCAAATAAAGCTCCAGCACAGGAAGGAGCAAGATCTTGAACATTTACAGATACACCGCTGTAAAAAAACAAATACATGTCATTAACCATTTCATCAGTCATTTAAGGTGCTAAATTGACTCTGAATTGTCTCAGAGTAAAACTAATAACCAACCTGACGTATCTCAGCCACAAAAAGATTAGAAGCGTATCAGAAGAGAAAATAAATGTCTGTGTTCAGTAGGGGTGTGCAAAAAAAAAATCGATTCACATTCGTATCGCGATTCAAGCTCTACTGATTCAAAATCGATTCATAGAATTCCAGAAATCGATTCTTTTTTTTTAAAGCTCCAGTGTGTAACATTTGTAGTTGTTTATTATGAAAATCTGTATTGCCCTTCACAAACTTGTCCTTTTTATGAATATTGACCACCACCATCAATTTCAAGTATTCCTATTGGCTTGAAATTTTACATTTGCGCTTACATGAACTGTGGTAGACGCTCCATATTCATGCGCCATCTTGAAATACGTTAGCCTTCTGTACACTTTTGCTTTTTGAAGCGCGATAGCTACCGTAGCTGCAATACGTACATTCAACTGCGTTGAGAGAGAGAATTGATTGCGATACATGATCTCAACGCTAGATGGGAGTAATTCTTACACAATGTAGCTTTAAATTGTATGTCTACTGCAATCGCAGGGGAAAAGTAACTACATTTACATACTTTGTTTTTTTAATCAAGAATTGTTTTTGAATCGAAAATCGATTTTGAATCGAATCATGAGCCTAAAAATCAATATTGAATTGAATAGTGACATTTTTTGAATCGTGCATCCCTAATGTTCAGGTAAATGTATCGTGGACATTGTACAACCTGCTATCATTGAGTGTAGCTATATTGTTCCTTGCATTTATTGTACTTACCAAGTCTGGAACTTGAATAAAATGAATAAATTTCTGATCTGGAGGGACCTCAAAAATGTAAAAATAAAATCTACATTTGTCCTGACCAACATTTGGAGATATATTAGAAGTATTGGAGTAATTGTAGTATAACTTTGTGATTTTTTAACATCAGAACGTAAAGTAAAAAATCCACATTGAAGTAAAGAAAAAAAAAAAACAGGAAGAAAATTGAAAATTATAGGCGACTTTTCAAATGACACTACAAGACAAACAGCACCAAACAAGAAAAACACATCCACACCACATAGCTGATGCAACGTCATACTTGTGGTCATGTTTCGTCATCGTTTGGTTCTGCCTCAATTGCGACTCACCCAAGATTGTGTATTTGTTTTGGTATGAAGTGAAGGACATATACTCACAGTTAAAAAAGGATAAGTCTGGTGATATTAAATGCATTTCCTGTAATCAACAAACCCCATGAAAAGCCTGTCACCATCTCGGTGCCATAAATACTCATTAGCACACCAAATGTGTATTAATCTGCACTTCAAAATAGCACTTTAATGTCTAACCGAGGCTGCTGTGTGGTGCTGTCGTCATAGCCGTGGAAATGAATGTAATAGTTTAAAATGGTTTCAAGACAGCAATTCAAAACACAGATTGACCCTTGGGTGCTGATTTCAGTGAGAGAGATAAGGGCGTTTCTAGGTGCATTCTAGGTGCCGGTACCTGTGACTGAAGGTGGTGAGGCCCATGGTGGCAGACACAAATGCTACAGCCCAGGGGAAGGTAGTGTTGCCACACAGAAGAAGGGTAAACACACTGGACACACCCATGGAGAAACACTAACAGAGGAATGAATGCACACACAAAAACATCAATCAAAACCTTACATAATTGATTATGTATACAAGTGTAAAAAAGGACAGTCACACAATAAACATATAACATACACACAGAATATTAAGACCACTGTTACATATTGTACCTGCATCAACTTCCTCACTGAGGCTGTATCGAAGCCTGACGGGATTAGGAAAGAAATTAGGACACTCAATTACACAGCTGCTTTCAGTAAAAAAAAAAAAAATCTCATATGTGCTGATCAGTTGCCCTACCTTTACTGATGAGGTGGTCAGATAGCCAGCCACTGAAGAGGGATGAGGGTATGGCCACCAACCAGGGAATGACATTGAACACCCAACCCTGGGAACATATTTATATATTATATCTGGCCGTGAAAAAAACTTGAACAGAACCAGCAGGGAACATTGAGCGTTAGGTCATTTCTGGTAGTACAGACGTCATGGTGCCCAGAAGTTGAAACCTACTGACTTCATCCAGCGCCACCAGCAGGTCAAAGTTGTAATTTATCCAGTGAACAACTCTACATCTACCTGGTGGACAAGCATAACATTTTCTAGATGATGCATCATAATGACTTATCCTCTAGCTCCACAATGAGTTAAAATTTAATTTGTCCAATACTTGATTTGGTACTTGGTTTTTGACCAAATGCCTGCAAAACTAATAACATTCCCATTAGGCTTGGGCAGTGTCTAATTTTTCATACCTCCCTGACATTTCACTGGGATAACGATATATGACGGTATTTGTGTAAAAAAACAAGAAAATCAAAACGTAAAACCTGCGCTGCTGGTGATAGAAGTCATGGTAGCATGTATGGCATCGTCTAGCATGGTGTCTGTGGCGGATACCAACACATCAGTGGGTTGAATGGAGATGATGTGTGGGTGGTGATGGTGGTCGTGGCAGACTGGCAGTTGAAAAAAATATATAATGTGGCCATGGCTGGCTCAGCTTTATCATTGGGACTTAACCCAAAATACTCCCAAACAGGAGCAGAGGCAATGCTCTTTTTTTATCACCATGTCTCACAGCTCTGCTGGCTGTTCTACAAGTACAGTATGACCTCTGGTAGTGTGTGCTGTGCAATAAATTACCTCAATACAGAATATCTGTATCAGTTTAATAGAAAGGAGGAGCCTCTGTATTTTTGACAGTATTGAAAATCACACCTTTGGGATTTCTGAATACCCTGGTATACCATAACACCTTGATACTGCCTAAGTGTAATTCCCATCAGCCTCTGCTGTACTTTGTGTTTAGTGCTCATTAGTGAATGTTAGCATGCTAACTGGCTAAATTAAGATGGTGAACATGGTTAACGTTATATCTGCTTAACATCAGCATGTTAGCTGTTGTGAACATGTTAGCATGGCAGCATTAGCATTTAGCTCAAATCACTTGTGCCCAAGTGCAGTCTTACAGTAGTTCCTGATTTTAAAGCTTGTTACATTCACATTACTTATTCCTATTATCTTGGGGTCTGAATGTTCAGTAGCCTGGTTACCTTAGCATTTGGGAAAGTGTCTTTGAAGAATGTTGGCAGCCATGACAGAAGAGTGAAGAAGGTGCTTGCTGTGCAGAGGTGTGTAATGATCACAGCACTGTTTAGAATGAAGACAGAGAAACAAACTAAATAAGTCCATTGAAACTATATTTATACATACTGTAGGTATACCAAATGTTGCTCAGTGACATATATTGTTTTCATGTTTAAATCACACCAGTGTTAATGCAAGTGACATGTGGTTGAAAGCATCAAGAGTTTGTGAATATTTTAAGCCCGCAGCGATCATACTATCATCTAACCTGTTCCTGTCAAGGCGGATCAGATACATTGGAAATGGAGCATATCAGTTGCATTACAGTATATAAATACCTAGGCCATAGGGACAGACTGAAAGGACATGGAAGAACACAATATGAGAGACATTAACAGACAGCAGAGGCAGCCAGAGACTGGGCTTGCTATTCTAATATCTGCCACATATAAAAGCTGGATCTTAGTCTACAGAAACGGTAGAAACGGTGATCTGTTAAAACTAAGATATGTTCTATACATTTCTACATTTTTCCCTCTTTAATTTTTTTTATCAATTATTATCTATGCCTATAGACAAATGAGCTACACACAGAGTACCAAATGCATTGCATTCACACCCCCACACACCCCCCATACACCCACACACACACCCCTTATCTTTATCTCACCAGACTGCTGGTTGTTTGAGGAGCCGTAACCAATGTCTTTTGGACAGTTTGGACTGGGGCCCACCACTTCCCAGGGACTCCAGGGTGATGATAGGCCCTGCGTACACAGAAGAACACAGGTACGTCAGTATACAAGAGGACACTGACTCCTATTATACAAATAAGCAGCTGCAAGATAGGAGCATGCTATGAAGGCACAGATACTATCGACACATTTAAAGCTACCCTTGCCTTCTCCTTTGAGCAGATACTTCCACATGCAGTAGGCCCACAGGACTGAGAGGAGACCAGATGCATAGAAAACACTCTGCCAGCCATAGAGGTCCAACATGAGGGAGCCAGCCCCTCCAATCACCAGAGTGCTGAAAAAAAGGTCACAGCAGGACATGACAAGTCAAACACACCCTTGTAGCAAGATGTTTCAATTATGTAAAGTAGTTGATAAGGCACATACACAACATGAGCTCAACTTTGAAAGCAAACAAATATCAGGATGTTGTAATAAAATGGTCTATACATCTGCATAAAGATAATAAATATACTGCATGGAAGATCATTGGTGTTAAAGAGCACTTATCCATGCAAAGTATTTATGAACAGGCTTCTTTGCGACAAGCAAAAAGAATTGTTAGCGACATGTCTCACGTTCTGCACGCGGAATATGAGCTGCTGCCCTCTGGTAGGAGGTTTAGAGTTCCTCGCTGCAGACTTAACCGTTTTAAAAACTCATTTATCCCAGTGTCTATTAAGCTTCTAAATAGCAGCAAGTAAAAGGCAGAACAGGCCAAACTGACGTTGTAGATATGGAACTTTTTTTTTTTTTTTTAAACTTATAATTAATTAATTTAATTTATTTTAAGTAATGTTTTACCAGTGTATTGCATGACACCGTGTTGAGTTTTTAAACACCATCGGGACCATAGTATGGCCTGTGGTACAGTATTGCACAGTATTTGTTGTCTGTACATGCTGTCTGTGTTTATTTGGTTGTACTATGGCTGCAGCATGGGCTGAGTGCCCAAGACAAATTTCCCACATTGTGGGACAATAAAGTTAATCTTGATCTTAAATTACCATTTTATTATCATGGGATCACTATAGACTCAGCTTTTAAATGAGCCCCTCCTCTTTTCACTTAACAATGATTGTATAGGAAGAAACATTCATCACTTTTTTTCCCACCATTCCCCATATATTGTATGAGGCTTGACTCACCCCAGGTAGGAGCCACTACCCACGGTGCTCATGAGGAAGCCTCTCTCACTTTCCACCACCTTTTGAGAGCACAGACTCGCCAGAGAAGGGTAATGGACTCCTAACATCAGGACACAAAACATAATTGGTCAATGGTCAGAAAGAAATTCAAAGAGGAATAAACAAGGCATAGGATAGGATTTTAGTAAGTAGGATTTTTACCACCTCAACACAAAAAACAAAGGGGAAATGTGGGCCGATGTGAACAACACAGCAAATACTTTGGAAGGTGCTAAAAAAACTTGAAATCCAGAGCAGCGTCTGCACCTGTGTTTTGTAACAAGAGTTTGCTGCCAAAATACATTTAAAGACACACCTTAAATCACCCCAAGTATGTATAATATGAATTCTTATTATTAATAAAAGACAAGGTAACAATGGCCATGCCACAAACTAAACATGTTGCAATTTACATACTGGTCACCAACAAAGGTCTATAAATGTCATAGGGCTACTCAATAAATTAAAGTCATCTATGTCTTCTTTAGATCAAATAAAAACATGTTTTTTCAATGTAAAGTGTCTTTCAAAAAGATGTTTCACACTGCACAAAAACTTACCTAAAATGTACTTTTTGAGAAGAATCAGACACTCAGATAACAGCACACTGAATTGACTGTGACTTTAACATGTGTTTGTGTGCTTTCATGTTGTCTGCCTGTAGTCTATCTAATTCCCTAACACAGGAAGCAGACTTTTGAATAAATTGAATAATTATGTTTTATTAAAGGTCTGAAAAGAGCAAAACGCACCTTTGTGACTTACAGTTATCTCAAAATTCAATTTGTCTCATTCAACCTGTCCATCTCACCTTGCAATAAGCCCATGAGGAAGCGGGCCAGTGTCATGGAGAGGATTGGTTGGGAGCAGAAATGGGCCAGGATGGGGGTGAAGGCCGTCATCGACCCCCAGGCTGCTGCAGACAGCAGGAGGACCTTCTCACCCCCCACCCTGAGGACACAGAACAGGCTTTAACTTCGGCCTGCTCAGAGAGCCGCTTTTATCAGCTGAAGGTGGTGAGAGGTGGCACAACTTTGATCTCTTGAATGTAATCCTGCCAAAACTATTTCCTTTCTTACACGTACACAAGTACAATTAGGCACTGTGGATGTTTTATAAAGGTATCTGCTTACAGATGAAGCATTTTGAGATATCATTTTAGACTATATTCACTTTGGTGTGACAATTCTGGAGTGGATACAACTCTGTTTATGACACTGTGAGCCTGCAAGAGGAAACAACATGATAATAGAGGAAACAACTAACTTTATTCACTGTATTATCTGTCCAGTCTGAGCAAACACCAATGGGCTGTTTAAGTCACTGCCAGTACTGTTCTTATGTAAACAATTGATGAGCAGGAAGCTTAAAAAAATGGTGGCAATTGAAAACCAGTGTCACTATAAGCATTCATAACACATCTTTGTAAATTTCAGTTTACTCAGGTCACAACATGACTACTGTTTGAGCTCAAATGTTTCCCACCGGTCGCTGACGTAGCCTCCGAACACCTGGGTGAAGCAGTATCCCCAGAAGAAGCTGCCCAGCACCATGCCGGACTCCCTCTTGCTCCAGTTGAACTGCTCTGCCATGCTGACGGCACAGATGGGCATCGCCACACGGGCACAGTAGAGGAGGCATGTCCCAAGCAGCAGCACCACCGTCCATACCCTCGCCACTGGCCTGAGGGGAAGCAGAATGGATTGAACAAAGGCAACATGTGGGTACAAACTTTGGACTTAACCCCAGCTGATAGGGGATGTCTTATCTAACTGGGGGAGGAAATACTAGGCCTACCCCCAATTTGGCTCCCCTCTACAGTACATTCCACATTCTACATTCTTTAGGGTAAAGTTTAATAGTTCAGTTTTTGTTTCGGTGAATCTACAGGGAATACATATGTCCCCAAATATAAGTAAACTACTTTAAGACTATTGTCTCAAAACAATATAATAATTGAATGATGTTTTATGATCATTCATTTTTCATAAAGGAAGCACAGCGACCGCTTACTTCCTTTTTTAGGAGCCTTACCTATGTGGCAACGCAAATATCTTAAGAGTATTGAACCATGAAACGCCAAAGATCATAGCTACGTGTCATTAATTACCAGCAATATTTATATATGCTGGTGATTAATGACATTTGTAATCAAAGTGTCTCTTGATTACAAATGTCTATATTCCTGATGCAGGAGCATTTAAGCAAAGAGTTGATAAAAAAGTATCAATACTGACTTAGGTTAATAACACTTATCTGGGGATATTTGTTAGCCTGTGAAGCAGCAAAGACACAATAGTGTTAAACATGTTACCTTGACCAGGTGGTGTTGTGTTCAGGCCACTTTTTGTGACATCCAGGAGCTCCGATCTTGTCAGGCGGGTGGTTTTCCTTGTGACAGAACAAATCGTTGCTATAGTTCTTGCCATATTTTTGAATAACTGCCATTCAACAGCGAGTTAACAGCAGCCTTCTTTCAACCGCTTCGGGTGTTTACTCTTTCCGGGGTCGATCAGTCAGAAAAGTAAACGTTCAGAAAAATCAATCCTTCTCATAAAGTATTTGCTAAATCATATCTCGGGGGGGTGGGGGTTCGATACTCTAATCCATAACCTGCTACGGCTGGTATGACGGGAACACAGACGATGGTCACCGAACAGAGTTTGAGAGGGAGTCTGTTTTTCCTGTAATCCACGTGTCAGTTTTTCTCCCCTGCCTCCTCCTGCCCGCTGGCCACGTAGTTCTTCTTTTGATCGGTAGGGTTAATCTGGAAGTGATTTTTAGTCTTTTCTGAACTGTCTAGTCAACCAATTGATTCAGTATCATCCCAAAATCCAGAGAGACTCCTCTGTCTCCGGCCCCTCTCCAAACATGACGGTGCAATCTAGAAAATGTAACTGTGTCGTCTATGGGAGCATCGTTTGAGCACCAGGATGTACTCTCCTTCTGACGCGTCCTTGCCGGATGGAGACGTGATAGTGCCCGTGCCGAGAAGCTGCTGTGTGGGGCAAAGATATGCGCAGTGCCTACAAGGTTGTTTCTGTGGTCCGTCTGCCCCTGGCTGTTTGAGTTAGCAGCCAATCGTTATGTAATACTCTGCATTCAGCACAACTTTTAGCTGCTCTCTAGTCTGGATGGTGGTGGAGGAAGTCCTCACATCTTTTACTCAAGTTAAAGTAGCACCACAATGATAAATACTCCATTATAAGCAATATGTGTGGTAGAAGAAGTACTCAGATATTTTACTCAAGTAAAAGTAATTCTACAGTGTAAAACACTTACTAGTTACTAGTACAATTCCTGCATTACCTGTAAAATTGTTACAGGTATTATTTAGGATCAAAATATACTTAAAGTACCAAAAGTAAGAAGTACTCATTATGCATGTTCCATTTCAGAATACCAGTATTTAAATTACTGTATATACTGCTGGGTAGCTTAACCTATATTATAAGCATATCATTATGTACTAGTCGATTTATATTTTGTATTAGTAATCTACATCTCCAAAGTAGATATAGACTAATGCTATCACATACATGCAGTGGAGTAAAAGTACAATATTTGCCTCAAAAATGTACTATACTATACTGTATAATGTAGCACAAAGTGGAAATACTCCACTAAAGTACAAGTAGCCTACATCAAATTTGTACTTAAGTACAGTACTTGAGTAAATGTACTTAATTACATTCCACCACTGGTAGTACATTTAACCAAGTATTGTAAAGATACATTGTACTTTTTGATGTTAAAGTAAAAGTACTAGTGTTGGAATGTAACTAAATACAGATACTTTAGTATTTCCATTTCTGCTACTTTATACTTCAACTCCACTACAATTCAGAGTGAAATATTCCACTACATTTATTTAACAGCTTTAGTAACTACTTTACAGATAAACATTTTATATACAACACATGTGATGATCTCATAAAATATGATGCACTATCATGATAAAACAGTACTTAATTAGGATTAGCTTCACCTTTATCAACAACAACAGTAAAATGCTACTTACACAATAATACGATACGATACAATACAACTTTATTGTCAGCCAAGGCTGAAATTCTTTGTGCATCCCTGGGTAGCTCGTGAACAAAAGAAGACATACACATACGTAACATAACACTAACAGACATGCATGAAACATTACCACAAATGACATAAACTTCCAAGTATTCCAAACACAAAGATAACATGTACACCAGAAAATGACATAAACATACATACAGACAATGTCATTGGAGACGTATATCCCTGAAATAGTATTGCACTGGATTTAATGTAGCTGGTTTAACAATAGGATAGATTGATGTATGAAAGAGTTTTTAAGTCTGATGCGATTAAAATAATGAACTCTCTGTTTGAAGGCAGAAGCTGATATTCACTATGCAAGACATGTGAAGAGTCATTTGAAATATTGCTGGCCAATTTAAGCATACTATTATTGTGAGCCTCCTGATAGGAGTGTGCTACAGGTAGTCCTATAATCTTTGAGCAAATTTTAATCTGATTGAATAGCTATGTTTTATTTTTAACTGATAGGCTGCATTAATAATACTCTAATAATATAATATATGAACACTCACAGAAGACATTTTTCCACATTATGAGTACTTTCACTTTTGATACTTATGGAACAGGTTTGCTAATAATACTTGCATACTTTTACTTACATGACACTGTCAATGATGGAGTATTTTTATACTGCAGTACTGATACTTTATATTAGAGGAAGAATACTTCCTCCACCATTCTGCATTCAATAATATACATATTCGATTATTGTTGATATTGTAATATACATATTGGATTATATGTATATTTTATATTATAAATTGATCGTTTTTGTGAAACATCTTCATCCGTAGTGACTAGTAGCTATAGCTGTCAGATAATTGTAGTGGAGTTAAAAGTATATTATTCCTCTTTCAAATGTAGTGAAGTAGAAGTGTAAGGTACCATCAAATGGAAAAAACTCAAGTAAATGTATTTTTTTAATTGGACCTATAGTGCAGTAATTGAGTAAATGCAGTCAGTTACTTTCCATCTTGGCTGCTGTACCACTTTGAAATTATCTGTATTAAAAACACTCCAAGCTTTAAAGTCCTGTATGACTTGCAGTTTAAAAACTCAGTTTTATTGCAAAATAATATCCCAGCAAAAAAAGCACATCAAATTTTGCAATAGAGCTACTTACTCCATACATGTAAATAATCCATCTGTAAAAGTGTCTCCATGTCTGTGGACATAGATTTATCCATTCACATCTTTTAATAGAATCTGTAATATTTCATAACAGTATGAAACTGAGGCTGCCTTTAAGCTTGCAGTCACAGTATGCTGCTAAGTTTTTAGCATTCCAGGAATCTTGCCTTGTCCCCATTGTTAATTGTTACCGTGATGTATAGCTTGAAAGTTTCTCTTTTCTTTGTTCTTGTCTATGTCAGCAACATTTTATAATGTCTCAAGCAATAATGCAATATGATACTTAAGCTGAATTTAACTTTCAAAGTCACAGTAGTTTGAAAGATCACAAGTATCTTGCTTTGGCTATTGCTGCTGTACTAGCTAAAACCTATTAGCTGAAATGTTTTGTTTAAAGTTAAGTTTAAGTCAAATGTTTGTGTTTATTTGAGGCAGTGCACACCGAGCCAACCTTTTTCCCTGAACATCAAACTGGTCACACACAGAAAGTGACAGCCTAATTTAGGCTTTATTCACACCATACTATGCCAACAACTTTCCCTGCCAACAGACAGAAAAACTAGTGTAACTAAATATACTAATTTTACATAAACAAATATGTAAATCATAATACCAAGTGAAATAATGGTCTGCATGTTACTTTAGTGTGAGAAGTCATTTTAAAATGCCATCAATCCAGTTTGCACATTCCAAGTTATTAAAGTATCAAAAAGCAACCCTTACAAAAAAGAAAAGGTTGTACTCTATTTGAGTCAGTTTGTTGAGGGTATAAATAGATAAAGGAAA
This sequence comes from Gymnocephalus cernua, assembly GCA_023631565.1. NCBI lineage: Eukaryota > Metazoa > Chordata > Actinopteri > Perciformes > Percidae > Gymnocephalus > Gymnocephalus cernua. Next base: position 8,994,617 of record CM042433.1, on the reverse strand, counting down.
TGTGTCCATTTTGTAATGCTGTGGTATGTATTCACTGTGGGTCCTTATTTTGGGTCTTCGATGGTTCCCTTGCTGAGGTCTGTCATTTTGGGATACTTCACTTTCTTTTGGTCAAGTTCATTTTGAGCCCACAGCAGTAGCTTCAGGAGCTTGGCCAGCTTGGGTGTTGACTCTCTGTTTTCATAGTCTAGCACACACTGATTTACTTCACTCCATACCTGAAAGACAAAGACATGTTATTGCTCTGTATAATTTCAATATTGAACAGTGGAGCGCTCTAGCATTAACACTGGACCATGTCATCATGCTGCAGACAAGAGAACAACCTTTTTAGCTTAGTGTAGGATCATGAATTGCATGTGGCATGCAGTTAAACTCATTCCACAAAACAATATAAATAAAGAAGAGATGAGACAAGTGCATGACAAGACAGGCATGAACTTTGCTAATATGCTTTGACCCTACCTTTTGTCTCTGCATCATATTGAGCAGATCTCCAAAAGGTGACTCCTCAGGGTTGTCAAATGCCAGCAGGGCCAGTGTCCTCTCCATCTCGGTCAGACATTCCCGGCTCTCCTCTCCCTGCTCTGCTAACTGAGACTGGGCAAATTCAAGGGCAGCTTCAGTCTCCCTCAAACGAATCAGCTCAATCAGATGCTGCTGCTGCAGACACAAAAAGCCAGAGGGTGCAACAGGGAGTGTAAATAACAGAAGTAGTTAGACAACCATTACCAATTGCTTAGAGTGCAAAACCTAGATGTCTGCAAAATGAAAGGCATTGTGTTTTATGTTACCTGTAGGTGGAAGTAGAGGTAACGGTTAGTATCCAGCAGCTCTGGGTGCAGACTGTTGATCAGTGCAATGGCGTCTTGGATCTGTCCCTTCAGGAGCATCTCTCTGATCTTAATTCTTTCATCTAGGGAATCCAAGTCGACACTAGGCTCTATTCCAGACTCCATCCTGAACTTCTCGGCTGCCTCCTTGAAGCCCTCTGTTGAACAGAAACCCTGGATAAATCCTGCACATTCCACATTCAAGCATCGCATTTATTTGCACAATTGAACTTTATAAACAACAGAAGACAAACGGAGTAATACAAAACCGGTACTTCACCTGTCACGAGGTAGTTCATAATGAGCCTGTTCATATCAGCTCTCTGAATATGGACGTTGTTCAGTTTATCCATCCACTCTTCCCTTGTTATGTCCTCCGGCTTCTCTGCATAACTCATTATGATATCCTGAACAAGTGCAGAAGGATTATAAAGTAAGTAGTTGAAAGAATCACGTCAGGCACTTAAACTACTGAACTCGTGGTAAGGACAATTATATAATGTTATAGCGGTTTTAGTAATTAGCTCTTCAGTTTGATAGCAACATAACACCGGGAAACCTAAGTCACAACAGTTTGGGCCTTTGATGAAAAACACAACATTGAAGCCTGAATTGTGTCAACACGAATCAAAACAAAGACAACTTCCGTCTTTCGGTGGATTTAGTTCGAATAAACACAGCCAGAACGAGTGCTATTCTATTTTATTGTCTTTTATCGACGTGTACGTACAGTCATATACAAGTATCATGGTTATATAATTCACAATACCTGAAAATTGTGTCGCTACTTCCCAGCAGTAGCTAGCTAGCTAGCGGAGGAGAGCCTCTTTTTCCTTCTTCTTCTTCTTCTTCCTGTCTATTTCCGGTACCGTAAACTACGCGGGGATTACGTATTGCTCCCCCTACAGTAAATCAAAAGCATTGCACGATTGTTTGAGAACTGTGGTTTTACATTGCTTATGGTCATAAAATGTGTTTGTAAATCATCCATAAAGATGTATGCTAATTTTAGTAGTCCGGCAAAGGGAAGACATACCCAAATCATTTCTTGGGAAATCTAAAAACGACTAGCTACTACTACTACTAATTAAATAATTATAAACATGACAAGTCCGCCTCGGTCCGCCTCCCCAAAGACAGTAAGCCCGCCTCCTTTTTATGGCTACCATGTTTACAGTTACTATGGTAACGACGCTGTTAACTTTAGACAACTCTAGAAGTCCGTTTACATAGCTAGCTAGCTACATCCATGGTTTACAGGCTAAATTAAGTAAAATTACGTTAGCTGTTAACAAACTAACCAAAGCGAGAAATTATTGAATGAACGAGCAGGTAATTAACTAGCTAACTTTTGAGATTACTACTGCGACATAATGTCCGCGTGTTCAGGGTCCAATGCAGCAAGACTAACGTTATCTAAGCTAGCTAGCTAACTATGTTAGGATAGCGTTACGTTCACTTACAACAGGTGTAACAACCTCAACTTATTTTCTGCTTCTGGTTGTCTTCAGTGGCTTGTTGCCAGAGATGGCTGCCTCTGCCGGAGTTGTCAAAGCCACAGCAGTGAAGGGTATGTCAAAGTTTCCAGTCCTGCCCCCGATTGAAGACACACGGGACCTGGGTGAGGTTGGACAGACCGCTGCAGCAGAGGAGAACGCGGAGAAGATAACGGTTCGCAAGAAACTGTTGAGGCACAGAAGGAGTAAAGTGCAACAAGAGCAACTCCATATGATATTGTATGTTTTCAGCTTAGCTGTGGTAGCTTTTTTGTCAGTTCCTCATGATATAGGCCATTTAGTTTCCTGAAATGTGACAGTTTGTTGACTGCATTATTACAGGGTGTCTAGAGCAATGGAGGCTTACAGACAGAGCAAAGAGAGGGGAGCAGTGTGCAACCAGTCACCAGAACCAGAGTTTCCACCTTCTGTATGACAATTATCTACCCATGCACACATTTTAATTTAAATTTATATACAGATATTGCACAATATAATGTGGTATATTTCAATACTTCCTTTACAGATGCTTAGTGAGGAGCGGAAGCGTAGGGTAAGGCTTCTTTTTTGTATTGAATTTGACATGTGTAGAGACTAAACCCTACTTATGTCACGTCTCTCTTACTTTATTTGGGTCCCATTTGCAGATGAACTACATGTTCCTGAAACGATGTGTTGAGAACCGCCCATTTGCTCCAATCCAGCAACAGTGGTTGGACTCCATTGTGGCCCGAGTCTCCCCTAAACTTAAAGAGGGACCTGAGACACAACTACTACAGGAGCTCTGCAAGGAAGTCAGCGACGACTTCCACAATGTGATTGTCAAGCACACAGGTATTGACAGTTATTTGTGTATGTACGTCTATGCTGTCAGAGTACATATACAGTAGTATTCAGGTAAACCGTGTCATAATGTGTCCTATTCACTCCCTTTAGTGGACACAGTACTAAAGAATCCACAGACAGAAGAACCTGTCTCTGACAAACAGACAGCTACCCAACCAAAGTGAGTGTCTAATGTAGACAAATGATTTATCAACAATAACCAAATAGTGTACTAGTTGGTCTATTTTAAATGCCTTCTGTAAGTTACATTTCCAATCTTTTGCAGAAGTATTGATCTCTCCCAATCTTGGCATGATAGCTTCATCAGAAACCGCAAAATAATGAAAACAAATTTGCACATTCTTCATCCGGTAATGCAAACTGTCTTGGATATTAGCTACATGACATTTTCTCCACTGGTGCTGGTTGATCTTTCAGTATGCAGGTAAGGAAAGACACCATTAATTCAACATGACGCTCGTAAATAAGCACATAACTTAAAATATTAAATATTGGTAGTTGGTTTTTTGTTTAATTTTGGTTTCTGACGCTTCAGGGCTTCAGGATCTGTGGACTGTAAGAGCCTACAGAACAAAATGGCTGTAGAGTGTAAGAGGACAGAAGATCGTATCATGAATACCTGGTTTCCCAAAGTCATCCACTTATTAACTAGTAAAGAAACACTGAAGGGAGTTAAAGAGGAGAAACTGGATTCTTTTTACGACTGCGCGTCCACCCTAATCTCCAATCAGGTGAGATAATACCGACTTGATTTTGGCCTTTTATGTATGTATGTCCCTTGATTACAAATTTAGACTCTTTTTTTGTCAATTCCCAGTTAAAATCTGTGCTTCAGACAAGTGTCGAGGAGTTTGTCAATCTGTTTGATCCAAGCAATCGCCGCTGCTTGCCCCTCTTTCGTATGGCCTTAACATTTGATGATGAAAAGATGGAAATTTATCCCACCTTACAAGATCTGGAAGCTGCTGTTTTGGGGATTCTTAATGCCATCACAAACACACTGCAGGTGAAGCAATTTAAAGGAAAATTACCACTTTATGTCACATTTTTTATGTAGTAATGTAACTTTAATATTGAGCTAGTATTGATATCTATGACATTGATCCACAGAAAGTACAGACGGTCCAGTCATGGCTGACAGAAGCCATATCTTCATTTGTAGATGCTAAGGTGGCTGATCACATCCTTGCTTGGGCTCAGGTCACTGTAAAGGCCGCTGTGTGCAAGAATCTAGAGGAACCTGACAAACATTTCCAGAACTATGGTGACATTTTGTAATCCAATAATTTCCAGTCATCACTCCGTTGATTTTAATTCCATTTCTTGCTGACTTTTCTGCTTTATTTTGCAGTTGACAACTATGACTGGCTAGTCAATGGAACTGCTCAGGCTAGAGTGGAGAAGTTCATGGAAGAGGAGCACTCTTTTGATGAGTACACTAAGGTAATGAATTCATGCTACATATATTATAGAGCTATTAGTGCCTTGTTATCAGGTTTTCTGATGACTGTCAATTTGTAATCTTGCTGCTTTTTAAAGCAAGTGGAGGAGTTTCGTGTTCTGTCAAAGGAGATTATTAGCCTCCCAGCAAAAGCCCACTTCTCGATGGTCCATCTGGACTGTGAAGAGCTGAAACAGGGGCTGGCAAACAAAGCAAACAACTATGCTCAAATACTTCTGAAGAAACTGATCACCAGCCACTGTGAGCAAAATCTACAGTGAGTCTTTTTTTTGGTAACATTCTTTAACAAAACTGTCTGTCTGTGTTTAAAATGCTCATATATTTCTCACAATCCTTTTTGTGTCTGTTCAAAGGATCTGCTCTGAATTTGAAACCATCAGAGAGAACGTTCTGAAAGTACCAGAGAGTACAGAGGACATGGCTGAGATCATTGATCACATTAATTTCACTAAGACAAAGGGTATTGCAGAACTTCATGACAAAATAAAGGTGAATAACCTGATGATTGGTTGTATTTGTTGTATCTTACAACAACATATTGATTTCAGTTGTCTTATATCAGTTCTAACTGCATTTACTACCACATTGCGTTTTAACAGGAAGCTTACTGTAGACTGATCTACCTCCTGGATGTCCACATCATTGAGCCAGAGCACATGGAGCTTAATTCCACTGTCTTTCTCTGGCCGCAGAAAATCCTCCATGTCTTTGAGCTCAGTCAAGAGGTAATGTTTTTGTGTCTGCTGACAACAGTTTATCATGGTTGTTTTTTAAGGCTGACCTGATTCTGGATGGCTATGTCATTTTCCAGGTAATGCAGAAGGCTAAGCAGAAAGGGGAACAGGAGCTGATTGCTAAAAGAGAACGATTAATGATACAGCTGGAAAAGTTGGGCCGCAGGATAGAGGAGTTCCCACATTGCTCTGAGCTGGATAGGATGCAGCAGGTACAGTGGCATTAGCACTTTCATATAACCTTGAAGAAATAGCTCCCACATTTTGGGAAATACATGTATTCGCTTTCTTGCTGAGAGTAAGATAAGAAGATTGATACCACTGTCATATGAGAGTGGTATCGATCTTCTCTTTTAACTCTTGGCAAGACATTGAAGCATTTCACAAAATGGTCACAAAACTTTTTCTTTAAACAAACTTGAACCTCAAATAACATGTTAATGTCATGTTAAAATATGCCTTAACATGTCATGTTAAAATATGCCTTAACATTCCTTGTCACTGTCAGTACAATATAAGTAGGGATCCGAATTGAACAAAACCTAATGTTTGTGTGGTTTAACAGAAATGCAATTACATCAAATGGAAAATAATGGTCTTGTCATTACTTTTTGGGCAGTATATGACGGATGTCAGAACAGTTCAGAAGCTTCTCCAGGAGGCTGAGGAGGCGATCGTCTTCATTAACAAGGAAGAGCTCTTTTACAAAAGGGACCAAACATGTTACCCAGAACTTGAGGTCATCAAAGACAGTATTGAACCGTATCAGAAGCTGTTTGGACTTGTGCTGAAGTGGCAGCGCACAGAAAACAGGTCTGATTTCTGTTTGATGTTCTGTTGTGTTTTCATTAAAACATTGCCCCTGATAACCTTATTATTATTATTATTATTATTATTATTATTATTATCTTCTTCGAGGATAGATGGATGGACGGTTCCTTCCAGGGCCTAGATGGGGAGAGCATGGAAGTAAAAGTGGATGAGTTCTTTAGGGAGATCTTCAAGACACTCAAGTTTTTCCAACAGAAGCAGAATAAGGCTGGGCAAGAGAAGGAGAAGATTGCTGGGAAGAGACAACCTAGTGAGAATGATCCAAAGAAGCTGGAAAGCCCCACAGTACTTTTGTGCTCCACTGTGATGGAGCAGATCAAGGAGTTCAAGGTATTGTACAGTATGTAACTGTCATTTCAAAGGGGCTTATTAATGAAATCGTATAGCAAGTGAAGTCTTGATTGTTAATGCTAAACCAAACGTGGAATGTGTTTGTGTCAACAGGATCATATCCCTGTTGTGTCCATCTTGTGTAATCCAGGCATTAGAGCTCGCCACTGGAACCAGATGTCAGATATTGTGGGGTATGACCTCACTCCTAACTCTGGTACTACACTACGCAAGGTTCTCAAGCTAAACCTGGCTCCATACCTGGAACAGTTTGAGTCTCTGAGTGCTGCTGCTAGTAAAGTGAGAACTCCTGAAATCGTTTGTTTACTTGCACAGCATTTGATAAAACCTTAACACTAAACCGACATGCTGAATGCTACATATATACTCCCACTATGTGTTTCTACAGGAGTTTTCCCTGGAGAAGGCTATGCAAACCATGATGCATATTTGGGATGGTATTTCTTTCCACCATCAACCTTACAGGGAGACCGGAGTGTCCATCCTAACCGCCTTGGATGAGATTCAGACGATGCTAGATGACCAGATTGTGAAGACTCAGACTATGAGGGGCTCACCGTTCATCAAACCTTTTGAAAAGGAGATCAAGGTTAGCTTCAAGTTTTATAGAGTTTATTCATCTAATTTGCATCTCAATTTGCATGGGAGTTTTACCACGTGGGAGTCATTTTAACTTTGCCTTCACCAAATTCTGCAGAGATTTAACTGTTTGTTCTGTGACCTCAGGTTTGGGAGGAGCGTCTGCTTCGCATCCAGGAAACCATAGATGAATGGCTGAAGGTGCAAGCCCAGTGGCTTTATCTGGAGCCCATCTTCTCTTCTCAGGACATCATGCAGCAGATTCCAGAAGAGGGACGACTTTTCCAAACTGTTGACAAAAACTGGAAAGAGGTCATGAGGCACTGCGTTAAGGACCCTAAGGTAGTTGTTGAAAAAAGTTTATGGTGGACACATTATTCTGGAAAAAAAAGAAAATCAGAAAGATGAACTGTCTGTGTTTACTGATGATTTACAATCGTAGATTCTGCAAGCAACCTCGCTGCCTGGTTTGCTAGAGAAACTGCAAGATTCTAACATCCTCCTTGAAAGCATCATGAAAGGACTGAATGCCTATTTGGAGAAGAAGCGTCTCTTTTTTCCACGGTGAACAAAAAGATTTTGCAGTGTTTCTTTTGTCCAATTCTTTGTTGTTATCGCAGACTTTGGAACTGACTACCAATGCTGCCTCCAGGTTCTTCTTCTTGTCCAATGATGAAATGCTGGAGATTCTGTCTGAGACCAAGGACCCACTGCGAGTGCAGCCCCATCTGAAGAAGTGCTTTGAGGGTATTTCCAAACTGGACTTTCTACCCAATCTGGATATCCAGGCAAGGCAGTCACACATATTGTTATAGTTACATCATGACACCATAGTTGATTAACCTTCATTAAAATGACTATTTGTAACTTTCAGTTTGTGTTGATTTCAGCGGCCCCTTTGGACAAAAGCGGTAGTGTTTTTACCACACTTTCTGTCGTAAAGGTCTAGGAGTTAGCGTTAGGGGAGTCATATAGTTGCGATGAATGTTTTGCTCAGATGGATAATAATTAATTTACAATAAGAGAGTACGTTATTGCATTGTTGCATTTCTAGTGTTGCATGGGTAACTTAGCCTACTTTGGATGTATCGTAAGCTAAACCGGTTAACATTATCACTGTCACTGTGTCATAAGCCAAAACATTAAGAGTTAGTTGTAGCAACCAACATAATAATAACTTAGATTTATATAGCACATTTCATGAAACCCAAGGACGCTTTACACAGGTATAGGGGGACAAGTGAAAAGAAAAGAGTAGGCCAACACAAACATGGACTAAAAGGAATAAAACGTCCGCGCTAAATGGAAGGGGGGCGTAATTTAATGTTGGCTACTGACGTACAACCACATCGCTTAACCTAAAGTTATTTTATGAATGAAATAGATAGTATATTACATACCTGAGGGCCAATTCGGGGATGATTTTGAATCATTTACAATCCCGTAATGGTCTCCATCTGTTGAAAGCCCAACCGAGATTGACTCGGTTTCGCCAGTCGTCTTTCACTTTCAGCTTTTAGTTTTTCTTCGTTTTAATGTCCTTCTTTTCTGTGATGGCCCTGCCCCAGTATCAGCCAGAACTACAACAGATCATTTTTTTATTTTTACTAAAATAAAATAAAAATACAATTAGGTCTACATAAAGACATCTCCTGCTACCTTTTACCTGCATACTCACAAACACCGTTTTTTTGGTGTTCAGCCGATATCTGTAACCCTTCAGAATGTGTTCTCTGTAGCACTGTCTACCTGCTGTACATCATTTTGTGACTCCACAGGAAAAATCAGACCCGGGCAGAGGCAAAAAAAAAAACGATATAAAAATAGTGTTATTTTCACTGTTGGTCTCGTTTGCTCGTTTTGCTGTTATGATCATCAGATGGAACATTACACAGTTTCAGAAACATTTAAAAGTTACATACAGTCACTTTAAATTGCATTTTGTTCTCACCTAGGCCATGTACAGTAGTGAGGGGGAGCGTGTTCAGCTAATCCAGCTCATCTCCACGTCTGAAGCCAAAGGAGCTGTGGAGAAGTGGCTGGTGCAGGTGGAGGATGGGATGATTCGCAGTGTCAGAGATGTAGTAGCCAGGTCCAGATTGGTGAGATCACTGTTCATATACCTTAAAATAATACACAGTACTGTGATTTGTTAACTCTAATACCATCATGTTGCGTATGGATCATATTTTGCTTCTGAGGGTCCCCTTGTGGATGAACATAAATGCGAGTGTGATTGTACTGACAGGCCTACGCTGAGACTGCACGGAGACAGTGGGTCAAGGAGTGGCCTGGGCAGGTGGTGCTCTGCACCTCGCAGATTTTCTGGACCTTGGAGGTTCATGAAGCCATCAGAGCTGGAGCTGATGTAGGTTTTCACACCTTTTTCTCAGAAAATGTTTTTGAAATACTACTAATTATACCTTAACTAATGAAAATAATGATTTGTGTTTCTGAATATGACAAGATTACGTTGTGGAGATTCCTAGTTAATATCAAAACTTAATTTACCATGAAAAAAACTTCAATCCAGTGAGTCTAATAATAGTGTTGTACACATCAATGGATTTTGATAGTGTACAGCACATGTGTCAAACTCAAGGCCCGTGGGCCAAATCTGGCCCGTAGCAAATTTTGGTCCGGCCCGCATATCTGTTTAGGTTCACAATAGATTTTGGCTCGCCTAGTTGTGCACCAAACCAAAAACTGTTTTTCAAACTGATATTATGCAACACTCAAAGCAGAATTTGGCTGATTTGCCGACTTTGAGACTCAGAAATTCCCACAGAAGCAGAGAGTTTTCATATTCAGGCCTGTGAAACAGGTTGTTGTGAGTCGACTGTGTGGTAGCCTACTTGTAAAAATTGAATCATTGTTTTGCTAAACTCTATAATGGCTAAGGAACGTTTTTGCTGACTTTTTAAGGGCCTTCTGTCGATAAAACTTTAAGCGAGAAGGCTATGTAGGACATGCAATAATACAGTCAAAGATATTTGCGTTTTCGATTAAATAAAAGCATGTCAATAAACTTTACGCGTCTGGCCCTTGATGTCATTCTCATTTTCCAGTGTGGCCCTTAGTGAAATTGAGTTTGACACCCCTGGTGTAGAGGTACAAAGCAGTGATGTGGCTCGCTCCTAACCAACTAACATGACATTTTCTTTTGATGAGCATGACACCATAACATTATCACCTTGAAAAAAAAAAAAAACTAAAATAATAATTGGGCTTTTGTTCGCTGCAGGGTTTAAAAAACTACTATAAGCAACTTCAGAATCAGCTGAATGACATTGTGGAGCTGGTGAGAGGGAAACTGCCCAAACAAACACGGACCACTCTGGGAGCACTGGTCACTATCGATGTCCATGCCAGGGATGTGGTCATGGAGCTTATTGAAAAAAGTAGGTCATGGCATAGAATGCAGAGTGTACTAGAACAGAGCTTTGCTCCAGTTTAGAAATAACACCAAGAAAACATACTTGAAAAACAAAACAGTAAATGCTTGTTTTTAACAGGCGTATCAAATGAAACAGACTTTCAATGGCTCGCCCAGCTTCGTTACTACTGGAGCAATGACAATGTTCGTGTTCGCATAATCAACTGTGATGTTAAGTACGCCTATGAGTACCTGGGGAACTCACCACGTCTGGTCATCACTCCACTGACTGACAGATGCTACAGAACACTGGTAAAATAGCTGACAAATCACCTACTTAAACATGAATACTTTTTATTGAAATAATGCTAAGTGATCAGATATTTTACCATTCAATTTCAAAGCTCTCCCTCCATTTTAGATCGGGGCTTTCTACCTGAATTTGGGTGGTGCGCCTGAAGGTCCAGCTGGAACAGGAAAGACAGAAACCACCAAAGATCTAGCCAAAGCTCTAGCTGTGCAGTGTGTGGTCTTCAACTGTTCTGACGGACTGGATTACCTCGCTATGGGCAAAGTAACACCAGCAGGGATTTTTGGATTTATATTCTTAATTCTAATGGCAAATGTGTAACGCAAAAAAAGTTTTACCCTCTCTTTTGTCTTTTGGTGCAATTTCTCATAGTTTTTTAAAGGCCTGGCTTCATCTGGTGCGTGGGCATGCTTTGATGAGTTCAACCGTATTGAGCTGGAGGTGCTGTCTGTAGTAGCCCAGCAGGTTCTCTGCATCCAGAGGGCTGTCGAGCTGAAGTTGGAGTACTTTGACTTTGAAGGGACCATGCTCAAACTCAATCCCAACTGCTTTGTGTCCATTACAATGAACCCTGGCTACGCAGGACGCTCAGAACTCCCAGACAACCTCAAGGTCTTTAATCAGAGAATAAATATTTTATCAGGCAAAAATATTGGCTGTACTACTTCTACTCTGCATTATTGATTATATTAGTCTACATTATTTGACCCCAGCACTTCATCAAAGTATACACTGTAATGAATCAATGGTTCCTTTATACCCCTTCAGTATTATGTGACATGATAGAAAGAAGTGTGTGACTGTCCAACATTGCCAGTAACACGTTACCTCATTTTTTTTCTTCATTTCTCTGTGCAGGTGTTGTTCCGAACAGTGGCCATGATGGTCCCCAACTATGCACTGATAGCAGAGATCTCTCTGTATTCATATGGCTTCCTCAATGCCAAACCATTGTCAGTAAAGATTGTGATGACCTACAGGCTCTGTTCCGAGCAGCTCTCCTCCCAGTTCCATTATGATTACGGCATGAGGGCCGTCAAAGCTGTACTTGTGGCTGCAGGAAACCTCAAGCTCAAGTATCCTAATGAGAATGAGGACATACTGGTATTTGTGCTGAAATGAATGCATTTGCTAAACTAGTCTATACTGTATGCCCCATTTGTGAACTTTTCTTGTTTGTCAATTGGTTTGCAGTTTTTGACCATTTTATTTTTTTTCCACATGTTGTAATGTCCAGCTCCTGAGGTCCATAAAGGATGTCAATGAGCCCAAGTTTCTCGCCCATGATATTCCGTTGTTCAATGGAATCACCAGTGATTTGTTCCCAGGCATCTCCCTTCCTGAGCCCGATTATAAGGTCAGATATATTGAAGCAATTGCTTATTTTTTTGTCCTGAATCGAACCATACCCCTGTATTTATTAATAGTCACGTATATTATAATCAGTGTTTTTTTCCTATCTTTCCTTTGCAGCTGTTTCTGGAAGCTGCTGAAGAATGCTGTAAAAATCAAAATGTACAGCCAACACAGGTCTTCTTACAGAAGATGATCCAGACATATGAGATGATGATAGTCAGGCATGGGTATGTTGTTTTTCAATTTCACTGTTTTTATATTATGATATCCTGTTGAGCCTGTTTCCATTTAGTATTCCATACCACTGGGGCATGGACTAAAGGGAATATTTGATATTGCATGAAGATTTGTTTGTGTGTCAGGTTCATGCTAGTGGGAGAGTCTTTTGCCGGGAAGACCAAAGTGCTACATGTTCTAGCTGACACACTGACTCTCATGAATGAGAGAGGGTACGGTGAGGAGGAGAAGATCATCTACATGACATTGAACCCAAAGTCCATCACCATGGGACAGCTCTTTGGACAGTTTGACCTAGTTTCCCATGAGGTAGATCTCGGTGCCTTAGATCCTCTAGTATAAATACAAGATTTGTGTATTTACAATATTGGTGTAGATCAAGGACAACAGGTGGCCCTTTCGTTCTCTTAGTCTTTTTTTTTTTTTTACCTTTTCCTCATTATTAGTGGACAGATGGGATTGTGGCGAACACATTTCGTGACTTTGCATCGACCGACACCCCAGACCGTAAATGGGTGGTGTTTGATGGTCCCATAGACACACTGTGGATTGAGAGCATGAACACTGTGCTGGATGACAACAAAAAGGTACATAATAGTACACAGTAAAAAATACATTTGACATGTATTTGTTTTTCACATAGTCGAGTAAGATCTTTTTTGCTTTTTTCTTCTTCCCCAGTTGTGCCTTATGAGTGGTGAGATCATCCAGATGTCCAATCAGATGAGTCTGATTTTTGAAGCAATGGATCTATCGCAGGCCTCGGTGAGTTAGATGTTTAGAGTTAAATGTAGTATTTGATTATTCGGTCTTAAAATGTAACAATTGTTGGTCACCATTTTGCAATAATAAAACTTTAATAATTCACCAACGTGCTTGGAAATGAACAACGGACCTAGCTTGATTAACAGAATGTAATCAGATATTATAAAAAGGTCTTTTTTGGTTTTTGGTTATTTTCTTTCACTGCAGCCTGCCACAGTCAGTCGATGTGGTATGATCTACATGGAACCGTCTCAGTTGGGCTGGAAGCCGTTAGTGATCTCCTGGATGAACAATCTTCCTGATGCCCTGCAGAGCACAGACAACCGCTCCCTGCTGCTAGAGCTCTTCCACTGGCTCCTGCCGCCTGCCTTCAGGATGCTGCGTAAACACTGCAGAGTAAGTGGCCCCAGGCCTCAGAACAACCCAGACACAAATATCTGTACAACATTTATAAGTGTATGACGTTTTGTCATGCTGCATTATGGTTTTGCTTACAGGAAGTTGTTTCCACTAGCAACAGTAACACCGTGGTGTCCTTGTGTCGACTGTTTGAGATGCTGCTCACTGAACCTGTAAAAATGAGTCCTGGGGATAAAAATATTCGCACCTGGATCATGGTAAAAGGACTGAATCATTTGCCATGTTGTCTTTCTTTGGAACTGCTCCTTGCAAACATTTGCACATCTGTTTCAGTGTTTTTGTGTTTGTATTTCCATGTCAGTTCAATTATATATTTTTTTGACACCTGCTCTTTTCTTTCTTTATGACTGCAGGCATCTTTTGCCTTCTCCCTGGTGTGGTCTATAGGTGGCAGCTGTAATGCAGACAGCAGAGAGAAGTTTAGTGATTTCTTTAGGATGACTCTGTCAGGAAAGACAGAAGAACATCCTATCCCTGCCACTGTGGCCAAATGGGAGTGTCCAATGGATGATAAAGGGCTGGTGTATGACTATTTCTATGAGGTATTGTGTAATTACATCACTCACGGGTGTTATGTATTTTCTTTAAATCAGTAAATCATACTGTCATCTCTTGAACAGTTTAAAGGAAAAGGCCGCTGGGTTCACTGGAATGATACCATCAAGAATGTAAACCTGGGGGACAAAAACACCAAAGTGCAAGAGATCATTGTTCCCACCATAGATACGGTTCGCTATACCTACCTCATGGACCTCTGCATCAGATACGGAGTGTTAGTATTCTCAGTATTTCTGTTTGACTTTTACATGTGCTATATATTGTATACTGGATTCTTAGAGTATTTCTCATTTTATTTCACCCTTATTAGCGGTCCAAGCCCGAGGGGTGGGCACAACAGGGCCATTGTAATTGTTTCAGGACTGGTCCAGATTCCTACAAGGACCTCAGGCGCAACAATTGACCCACTTCCACCACTAGGTGGCGCTATAGCAGAAAAAATGCATTTGGCCCTATAACTCCCAAACCGTACATCACACATTTAAAATACTGATATCCACGTGTTCCTTGAATTGAGCTGAATCTCCTGATATAGGCCACACCTCCTCCTAGACCGTGCGACCGATCTGCACGAAACTTGGTACGTAGCATCTCCAGACCAACCTGACAGAAAGTATGAAAATAATTTTTATCGGATAAAAATTGCGCAAATTATGCACAAACAAATTTGTGTAGCTAACTATGAAAACACCAACTTTGACATATCTCGACCAAAATAAATGCTATCAACGCAAAACTTTAGATTCTTGTTTGCCATGACCCCACACATTTTACAAAAATTGGCCACTAGGGGGCGCTACAAGTACAAAAAGTTTATATTTCATGAACGGCTAATCCTATTTTTACGAAATTTGGAGGGTACCATCTAGGGCCACCCCTACAGTGGGGTACTGATTGGTCAAAGTGGGCGTGGCCTATGGGACCCATGTCATACTTTAAAATTACAGGGTAGATGTACAATGGGGTCATGGACCTCACCTACCAAAAATTACACATATGGACCACTAGGTGGCGCTTTAATGTGTTTTTGCCTTTAACTTCCACATCACACACCGCACATTAGAAAACCTTACATCCACGTGTTCCTTGAATCAAGCTGAATCACATGATATAGGCCCAATTCCGCTAAGAAGCTTTTTCACAATATCGCGCAATGTGCAAACCCAACTTTTCCAAACTCCTCCTAGGCCGTGCGACCGATCTGCACGAAACCTGGTACCCAGATCTCCAGAAAGTTGTTAAAATAATTTTGCTACGTTAAAGTATGCACATTTGATAACCAAACACATTTTCCTAGCTAGCTACTAAACACAAACTTGATCATATCTCGGCCAAATTAAATGCTATCAGCAACAAACTTGAGATTATTGTTCGACATCCCACTACGATGCTCTGTACCAAATTTGGTGAAGATCGGCTATTAGGGGGCACTAAAGTCAACGTAGACGAGTTTTTACCATTTTACTCAATCAATTGAAGTTATTGGGATATTTGCAATGGCAATGTACCACAGACCTTGCAGCTCACGCCTCTCGATATTACTGACATTTGCTTCCCCACCGTTCTGCTTTGGGTTCCGCTTTGGGTTCTGCTTTTGCATGCTCCCCGGGTCGTCGGGGGCGATTCGTGCTGAGGAGGCTTGGACCCCGTCATAACTGCTTGCAGTTCTAGTTTATATTGAATTTTACAAAATTATTTATTTTTTACAAAACCTTACCTCTGTTTCTCTGCTTAGGCCTGTCCTGTTTGTTGGTCCTACTGGCACTGGGAAGTCAGTGTATGTGAAGGAGCAATTGATGAACAATCTGGACAAAGACAGCTATCTACCCTTCTTTATCAATTTTTCAGCTCGCACAAGCGCCAACCAAACTCAGGTCAGCAGTTAGGAAACAAGTATAAACGAATGTCCTTGCAGAAATTTGGGATTGCTAGAAAACATTTTATTAGAAGTAAACACTTATACAAACAAAAAAATGGTAAATGTTTCATTCTTAATTAATTTGTTGACTGTATTTATTGCATCTTCCAGAATATCATCATGTCCAGGTTGGATAAGAGAAGAAAGGGAGTGTTTGGGCCCCCCATGGGAAAGAAATGTGTCATCTTTGTAGATGACGTAAACATGCCTGCACTGGAACAGTTTGGAGCACAGCCTCCTGTGGAGCTACTTCGACAGTATATAGACCATGGAAACTGGTATGAACCATCCACTATTAGATGCTAATTTCATATCAAAAGAAGAGAATGATAATAAAGGAATAGGACTACATTTACTGCATTAGAGAAGTGTAAGCATTGTCCAGTAAACTGTTATGCTCTGGCAGGTATGACCTGAAGGATACTTCCAAGATCTCTCTTGTCGACCTCCAGCTCGTCTCAGCTATGGGCCCTCCTGGTGGTGGGAGGAATGCTGTGACATCCCGCTTCCTGCGGCACTTCAACATTTTTAGCATCAATGCCTTCAGTGATGACACCATGGTTCGCATCTTCTCCAGCCTGGTGGCCTTTTATCTAAAAAACAATGCATTCCCACCTGAATATTTCACTGTTGGCAACCAAATAGTCACAGCTACAATGGAAGTGAGTCCCCCCCCTCCCAAAAGCACACGATGATGAACTGTTCAATTAGATAGATAAGTATGTTGCTCATGTGCAAAAGGCTCTTATCAACCATATCTTGTTTTTTTTCCAATGCTTAATAATACTTTTCTTTTTTGCATTTAATTCCCAAAGGTGTATAAGAAAGCCATGGAGAACCTGCTTCCAACTCCAGCCAAGTCTCATTACACCTTCAACCTGCGGGACTTCTCTCGGGTTATTCAAGGCTGCCTGCTGCTGAAGAAGGAATCTCTGGAGAACAAACGCACAATGATACGCTTGTTTGTCCATGAGGTCTTCCGCGTCTACTATGACCGTCTGGTGGATGACAAAGATCGAGCATGGCTCTACCAGCTGATGAACAGCATCCTCAAAGATCACTTCAACGAGTCCTTTGATCAGGTGTTTGATCCCCTGAAACAGGGCAGTAGAGTAAGTTGAGAATCAGTTATATTTGCTGCAGTGCAGGGGTGGAATGTAACTAAGTGCATTTACTCTAGTACTGTACTAAAGTACAAATTTGAGATACTTATACTTGTCTTTTCTTTTCATGCCATGTTCTACTTCTCCACTACATTTCAGAGAGAAATATTGTACTTTTTACTCCACTTCATTCACAAAACACATCCAGTTTATAAAATAGGAGGTTTTATTATGCATTAAACTACTCAACAATATACAGGTCTACAGGTACAGCTGAAATGATTAGCTGATTAATTATTTAGTTAACTGACAGAACAGTTTGGATTGTTTCCAGTTTCTAAAATGTGAGGATTTTTCTGCATTGAGTACTTTTTTAGTAAATTTGTGTGATGATACTTACATACTTTTACTTAAGTAACATTTTCAGTGCAGGACTTTTACTATAACAGAGTATTTTTACAGTGTGATATTAGTACTCTTACTTACTTTACTAAGTAAAGGATCTGAATACTTTATCCACTACTGCTGTAGTGTCATGTGCTTAACTATTAGTAAGTTAGGGGATACAGACAAGAAGAGGAGCTGCTTTGGCCTTTTGTCACTCTTTGATGCCCAGGATCTACAGTAAATAAGATTAGATTTTGCTTTGGATAGTAGCATATGAAACAATCATAACTGCATTTGTACTCTTACTAGTCTCGCTTTGCCAGACCTTCCTCCACAGCGCTGTGGAGGGAGCATGCTAGTCCACACAGCATTCCGGGATGGGAGAAAAACGTGCTCTGGTTTATTGGCATTTCTTTAAACCAGTCACAATCGTCATGGGCAACGCTAAGCCCCAGACAGAGCCACAGTGCCGCTGCAAAACAGCCTCGGGAAGGAACTTGTTTTGTTGGAACGTGTGTACGTTCATCGTGCAACAGAAAATTCAGATTGGACAGATAGTCTAGCTAGCTGTCTGGATTAACCATTAACCAGGTTAACCATAGTCCTCATAAATCTACCGGAGTTTAAAATTACAGCACAAAGAAGGAAACAGACATCCGGCTGAAAAGAGCAATCCCGGAAGTGGAACGTTGTGGATATAGACTAGCGCTCTACTAATACAAAGTGCATATGAAACAAAGAGTAAAATGTGTATATTTTAATTTGTGGCAAACATTTTCTTCCTTTCTTAGCTGGTTGAGGAAGACATGAGGAATCTTCTGTTTGGTGACTACATGAATGCTGACCTGGAGGATGATGAGCGCTTGTACGCTGAGGTGCCCTCAATGGAAACCTTTTCTGAAGTGGTGGAGTCATGTCTTAATGAATACAACCAGATGCACAAGAATCGCATGAACCTTGTCATCTTCCGGTAAAATGCTTTGGTATTACAAAAATATTTGTCTTATCCTATTTAGTATTAAATCATCAAATCTCATTATAAAAGAAATAGAAGATACAATTTTTAGAATAAACAAATAACTTGAAAATGAAATTTTATTTTTTAACTGACTATTTGCATGGAAATTTGATTAACTGAGAAAACAAATGTCTGCATTATGTAGCTATGTCCTGGAGCACCTGTCCCGAATCAGTCGAGTGTTAAAGCAGCCAGGAGGAAATGCCCTACTAGTGGGAGTGGGAGGCAGTGGACGCCAGTCCATCACCCGTCTGGCCACATCCATGGCCCACATGACCATGTTCCAGCCTGAGATATCTAAGAGCTATGGCATCACTGAGTGGAGAGACGACCTTAAGGTCAGCTTTATGGTTTGGGACAGACCTCTGTGTCCTTTAATTCTAATTTCAGTTTTTATACCTTTTTGATCTCTGCTTGGGGGTTCTTTTGCATTTCGGTGATGGAAGATTTTACCAATACCCTGTCTCCCTGCTTTGTATTAAACTCTATATGTTATACTTTAGATGCTGCTGAAAAATGCTGGGGTGAAAGGTCAGAAGACGGTGTTCTTGCTTACTGACGCTCAGATCAAAGACGAGGCTTTTCTAGAAGACGTGGACAGCGTCCTGAACACAGGGGAGGTGCCCAATCTGTTTGCCATAGACGAGAAGCAGGAGATCATGGAGGTAGGCTGTCACAAACTCTATGTGTACCCTTATTGAGCAATGTATACCTCATAAAGACCTTATGTTTAATGTCACTCTTCATCTCTCTTCCTCCAGACAGTACGTCCCATTGCCCAGGCTGGTAACAAGAATTTGGAATTGAGTCCTTTGACTCTGTTTGCCTTCTTCGTGGCACGCTGTAAAGAGAACCTGCACGTTGTTGTGGCCTTCAGTCCTATTGGAGATGCCTTCCGAAATCGCCTGCGCCAATTTCCCTCTCTTATCAACTGTTGCACCATTGACTGGTTCCAGGTACTGTATAGGCATTAGGAGTGGCATGATTGGTTGTACTTTGTATTTTGTCTTTAGTCAAATACACTGCATTATATGACAGACACAGAAAAACTGTCTATGTATGTATCGGTGTGTCAGTCAGTCAGACAGTTAGTTAGTCATCAAAAGACAGAAAAATGAGACATATGTTAGCTAAAAGACACTCAACAGTGTCAGCAGTCTGTCTTTGCATGCTCTTGTCTTTGTTCTTATCCTCGCTTTCTTCTCTCTGCCCTGAAAGCCATGGCCAGAGGAGGCTCTTGAGCGAGTAGCCAACTCCTTCCTGGAGTCACTGGAGATGAGTGAAAATGAGAGGCAGATGGTTATACCCATCTGCAAAACATTCCATACGTCAGCCAAACAGCTCTCACAGAAGTACGATATGTAGTTACTTTTAACTTGTATATTCAAAGGTAAAGTACATAAGTCCTTAAATACACTGTTGTTTCGGTTGCAGATTCCTCTCTGAGCTAGGTCGCCATAATTATGTGACACCCACATCCTACCTGGAGCTGATTGCAGCTTTCCGTCTGCTGCTCACTCAGAAAAGAGACACTGTCATGAAAGCAAAACAAAGGTATACCGATGGTCTGGATAAACTAGCCTTCGCTGAATCTCAGGTATATGCAGCACTATTTTTTTATCATTTATTTGTGTATGTCTATTTTGTTTTATTACTAAATGTTTTTAGCTCATTTTAACAATGTTTCTCTGCAGGTTGGTGAGATGAAGAAGGAACTTGTAGACCTGCAGCCCAAACTGAAACAGGCAAAGATAGACAACAATGAAATGATGAAGGTGAATAGGTTTTACATCTTCTTCAGCATCGGCCTGGAGTATACATACCAGTATATGTAAATATACTGGTATGTAATTGCTTAATGTGATGACTTTCAGGTGATCGAAGTGGAGTCTGTAGAGGTGGAAGCCAAAAGTAAAGTTGTGCGTGTTGATGAGGAGGCAGCAACTATAAAAGCCAATGCGGCTCAGGCTCTGAAGAACGAGTGTGAGAGTGACTTGGCTGAGGCCATCCCAGCCCTAGAGGCTGCTCTCTCAGCCTTGGACACTTTAAAGGTGAGCGCCTTTCAACTGCACTGCTTTATTAGGCCAAGTTCAGCCACTCAGACTTTTGCAGTTTTGACATATGAGTAAGTTGAGCTGCCTGTTTCATTTCAGCCCTCTGATGTCACAATTGTGAAGTCGATGAAAAATCCACCTTCGGGGGTGAAGCTGGTGATGTCAGCTGTGTGTGTGATGAAGGATATAAAGCCAGATAAGATAGCTGACCCAGCTGGGACTGGAAAAAAGGTTAGACTGAGGAAAAAAATATCTCATGGAGAAATCTCGATTGTCTTGATACTTATAGTAGTAGTAATAATATAGTAATTATGAGTAACATATATTTTTTTTATTGTCTAGGTTTTAGACTACTGGGGTCCAAGCAAAAAGCTACTGGGTGACATGAACTTTTTACGAGATCTTAGAGAGTATGACAAGGACAATATTCCTGTGAGTGTCAGAAAATCTACATTCTTCATTTATTATTTTAAAAAAGACGCTTGTATTTTGATCTGACTAACTCCTCTACTCCTTCTTTGCAGGTCCCTGTGATGCAAAAAATTCGTAGTGAGTACATGACTAATCCTGACTTTGACCCCAGTATAGTGGCAAAGGCCTCCTCTGCAGCAGAGGGTCTGTGCAAGTGGATCAAAGCAATGGAGGTGTATGACAGGGTGGCAAAGGTGCAGTGTTTCTGACTTTTATTTCTCTTGATTTGTCCTGAATATACATGCATGTACGCTTCCTCTTATTCTCTGAGCTCAACCACTCTCTTTGGTCTTAGGTCGTGGCTCCTAAGAAGGCCAATCTGGCCGAGGCGCAGGAGTCCCTGGCTGCTACCATGGCGCTGCTGGACCGGAAGCGAGCTGAGCTAAAGGAGGTCGAGGACCGTTTGGCTGCCCTTCAGAAAACCTTCGAGGAGAAGACAGAGGAGAAGGCCCAGCTGGAGACCCAGGTGGATTTGTGTGCCAGGAAGTTGGAGAGGGCTGAGAAGCTCATTGGTGGTCTGGGCGGAGAGAAGACCAGGTCAGCATGAAGCAGAAAAATACTCTGTTGGTTTTTATTTACTGCAAAAAAGGGTAATTGATTGATTTAATTTCTGTCTTTAGATGGTCTAAGGCAGCAGATGACCTGCAGAACACGTATGACAACCTGACTGGAGATGTTCTCATCTCTGCTGGTGTCATCGCCTACCTGGGGTCCTTCACTGCTGGCTTCAGACAGGACTGCACCAAGTCATGGACCAAACTCTGCCAAGTAACAAAGCCCCCAGTTCTTTATTCAGACTTTTTTACTTACTTTGTTACTTTCTCTGAAATATTTCATTGCTTATTATCTTTCTTTTCACCTATCTTGATATCTCTAGTCTAAGAACATTCCATCAGCAGATGACTTCTCTCTCAGTAAGACTCTGGGAGATCCCATTAAGATCAGGGCTTGGAACATTGCAGGTCTTCCCAGTGACTCTTTTTCCATCGACAATGGTGTCATTGTCAGTAATTCACGTAGATGGTGAGTCTGTATTGCTAAATAATTGTTTTGAAGTTAAATCTCTTGCTACTGTAAAATGTGTCAGCCTAATATCAGTCTCATGCCTAATGTTTGTGTTCTTGTAGGCCCTTGATGATTGACCCTCAGGGTCAGGCCAACAAGTGGGTGAAGAATTCAGAGAAAGACAACAACCTGAGTGTAATCAAGCTAACAGACGGGGACTATATGAGAACTTTGGAGAACTGTATTCAATTTGGAACACCTTTACTGCTGGAAAATGTTGGAGAGGAGCTGGACCCCTCATTGGAACCACTGCTGCTCAAACAAACCTTCAAACAAGGTGTTGTGAATGTGAGATGGCTGCCAAGGGGGCAATTGAGATTTGAAATAAAAAATGTGAAAATTCTAACTTCAGTAATGTTTTGTTTTACTTACTGTAGGAGGTGTGGATTGCATCAGGCTGGGGGAGAGTGTGATTGAGTATTCCTGTGATTTCCGTTTCTACATCACCACTAAGCTGAGGAACCCGCACTACCTACCAGAACTGGCCACCAAGGTGTCCCTGCTTAATTTCATGATCACTCCAGAGGGCTTGGAGGACCAGCTGCTGGGGATTGTGGTTGCCAAGGAGAGGTAGCGCTCATAAAATGGTCATGTTGTTATACAATTTAAATACTTTGCATCCCTTCTTTGGAGCAATTGTTTCTGCTTTATCTGCTCTACAGGCCAGAACTGGAAGAGGAGAGAAATGCACTAATCTTGCAGTCAGCTGCCAATAAGAGACAACTTAAGGAAATTGAGGACAAAATCTTGGAGACACTGCAGTCCTCTAAGGGAAATATCCTGGAGGATGAGAGTGCCATTGAAATTCTAGACTCCGCAAAGATCATGTCCAATGAGATTAGCAAGAAACAGCAGGTGTGGACATTGCACAGCTAAGTCTTAAATGTTCTGTTTAGACCATGAGACCCGTATTTTGACTATGACCAGTCTCATTATTGGTTATCTAACTTTCTGCTGTTTACATATTTCCCAGATTGCAGAGAAGACGGAGATTAAGATAGCAGAGTCTAGAGAGGGTTACAGAGCCATTGCAAAGCATTCCTCCATCCTGTTCTTCAGCATTGCTGATCTAACCAACATAGACCCTATGTACCAGTATTCCCTCAGCTGGTTTGTCAACCTCTACATCAACTCTATACAAGACAGGTGATGCACATGAAATTTATTATTTAGTGTCCCAAAAAAGTAATGCATTGAGACTTTATGACTGTACCAGCCATTTAGAAAACATTATTCTTCATCTGTTGTACATAAGCACAGTCAGGCTCAGTTCTTCAGAATAGCTAATGTGTTCTAACTTTAACCATTTTCACAAAAAACAAGTGCAATCAGTCAACCACACAGAAGACGTGTGTGTAAGCAAAGTTATTCCTATACAGCAGCTGCAAGTGGGAGGAATGACAAGATGAAAAGACAAACACAACACTGTGAAAGCTGACATGACTTTTTTAGCATAGGCTTATATATCTTTAAAGAGTTGGTCTGTGTTCATCTGAAACTTTGTATGTTTTGTCTTTTATTCTTCAGTAATAAGTCCAAGGTCCTAGAGAGGAGGCTTCGATTCCTGATCGATCACTTCACCTATAACCTGTACTGTAATGTCTGCCGCTCTCTGTTTGAGAAGGACAAACTCCTCTTTTCCTTCCTCCTTTGCTGCAATCTGCTCCTGTAAGTGTTAAAGCGTGTGGGTGATGATGGTCCAATTAATTAGATTGTTAGAATTTGCTTTCAACCACATGCTCAGATGTAGATATACTATGTGAACTTGATTTCATGCTATTCTCTTCTATTTCCACTCAGAGCTAAAGAGGAGATTGAATACTCTGACTTCATGTTCTTTCTGACCGGAGGAGTGGGTCTGCAAAACACCGTTGCTAACCCTGACCCCGGCTGGCTACAGGACAAGAGCTGGGATGAGACCTGCAGAGCCAGTGAACTGCCTGGCTTACAAGGAATCAAGTAAGGAGCATCACTTGACTACATTGTCCTGTTTGTCATAAGTTCCTTATGACTAACAGAGTTAATCTATGTTATTTATTCCACAGAGAGGCTTTCATCAAAGGCCCAGAAGACTTTAAATCTATTTATGACAGCAAAGATCCAAGCAATACTCCTCTGCCCGCTCCATGGTGTGAAAAACTCAATGACCTGCAGAAGATGATCATTGTTCGCTGTCTCAGGCCTGATAAGATAGTTCCAGCTGTGATTAAATATGTGACTGGCAGACTCGGGAAGAAATTTGTCCAGCCCCCTCCATTTGACTTGAGTAAGAGTTACCTGGACTCCAACTCCACCATTCCACTTGTATTTGTTCTGTCTCCAGGAGCTGATCCCATGGCTAGTAAGTCCCTACAGTACCAGTGGCTAACTGTCACGATTCCATATAATGCTTCCCCTGAAAATCATGAGAAATAACAACATCCCTCCACAGGCTTACTGAAGTTTGCCAGTGACAAGGACATGAGTGGTGCCAAGTTCCAGTCCATCTCTCTTGGGCAAGGCCAGGGACCCATTGCTGCCAAAATGATATCCACAGCCATGCAGGATGGGACGTGGGTGTGTTTGCAAAATTGTCACCTGGCTGTTTCCTGGATGTCCACCTTAGAGAAAATCTGTGAGGACTTCAGCCCTGCAACATGCCACCCAGACTTCCGCCTTTGGCTCACAAGCTACCCTTCATCCAAGGTAAAGCTCAATGCATTTCATTCAGCACAGTGTGCATGAATTACCAATTTTAAGCAGCAAGACAGAGATTCGTTCTGCTATAGTCCTAAAAAACACATCCTTTCTGATATCAGTTTCCAGTGACGATCCTGCAGAACGGGGTGAAAATGACAAATGAGCCTCCTACAGGACTCCGACTCAACCTGCTACAGTCTTACTTGTCAGATCCTGTTTCTGACTCAAACTTCTTCAATAACTGCCCAGATAAGGAGCTGGTGAGTTGTCGCATACACAATGTATGCAACAGGAATTCTCATTTATTTATTTAAATAGGTCTATATGAAGGACATTCTCTGACTCGTGGCTTCCTCCACCAGATCTGGGAGAAACTCCTGTTTGGACTGTGCTTCTTCCATGCTCTTGTTCAGGAGAGGAAGAAGTTTGGTCCACTGGGCTGGAATATTCCCTATGGCTTCAATGAGTCAGACCTACGTATAAGCATCAGACAGCTACAGGTATTCATTCAGTTTCAGTGGCTACGTTTCAACATTACAAGAATCTAAAAATGCATTTAATTTGTTTTCCTTTTTTAGCTGTTTGTGAATGAATATGATGAGGTGCCCTTCGAGGCCATAACTTACCTGACCGGGCAGTGTAACTATGGCGGCCGTGTGACAGACGACTGGGATAGGCGCCTCCTGATGACAGTCTTGGCTGACTTCTACAACAAGGACATCATTGAGAAACCTCGCTACCCTTTCTCACCTAGCGGTGAATACTTTGCCCCACCTAAATCTATCTATGATGACTACATTGCATTTATTAAGGTAAAGCCACTTCAGATATAACACACATGAAGAAAATACATATGTATATATATTTTTTTGTTTTTCTCCATAATGACTTCCAACAACTATATTTGCTGTGTTCTAGGAGCTTCCTTTCAGCCAGCATCCAGAGGTGTTTGGGATGCATGAAAATGTAGACATCTCAAAAGATCTCCAGCAGACAAAGCTGATGTTTGATTCACTGCTACTCACCCAGGGTGGAGGAGCTAAGGGAGGGGCTATCTCTGGGAGTGACAAAGCACTGTACGACATAGCAAATGACATCCTTACTAAGGTATAAACTAATCAAACCTCTTCATTTAGCAATTATAGTTATGTTTAATTTTTTGGTAGGAAAAAACACTTGGCACCAGTGAAGGTGTAGCTTTCCAATAAAGTGCAAAAGTTCTGTTCCTTTACCTTGATTGCAATGTACATGCCCTCAGTTGTATATTTTTACTAACAGATTTGCTTAATTCCCCCCCAGCTTCCAGCTAATTTTGACACAGAAGCTGCTCTCTTGAAGTTCCCAGTGCTCTACGAGGAGAGTATGAACACTGTGCTCGTTCAAGAGATGGAGCGCTACAACACGTATGGACAAACAGCTCGGTGTAGACCTTCAGGACATACAGTGCAGCATCACCAATATGACTTGACTGTTTTCTCTCTCTCGCTCTCTCTCGCGCTCTCTCTCTCTCTCAGGCTGTGTGGTACGATCCGTGTGAGTCTGCAGAACCTGTTGAAGGCCATTAAGGGTTTGGTGGTGATGGATGCAGAGCTGGAGGCAGTTGCAAGCAGTTTGATAGTTGGAAAGGTCCCAGAGAAATGGGCCAAGCGCTCTTACCCCAGCCTGAAGCCTTTGGGCACCTACATTACTGACTTTATATCAAGGCTCAAATTTTTGCAGGTGAAACTGCTTTATAAAGATCATTTAGATGAACAGGACATGGGACTGATTATATGGGGGCTTTGTTGACTTTGTTACTCCACTTATAGTTTCACCTTCATTCTGTGTGCCTGTAGGATTGGTACGACACCAGTAAACCCAACGTGTTCTGGCTGTCCGGCTTCTTCTTCACCCAGGCCTTCCTAACTGGGGCAATGCAGAACTACGCCAGGAAATACCACATCCCCATTGACCTGCTAGGCTTTGATTTTCAGGTCAAAAGATACACACTTTGTTATCCCTCTGTCTCCACCTCAAATATCTTCTCATAGCCCTAAAAGTATACTGATCTGTGGTTTTCTTTTTATGATTTTATCTTACAGGTTCTTACTATTGATGAGTCGGACACATCGCCTGAGGATGGTGTTTATGTTAATGGAATGTTTCTGGATGGAGCTCGATGGGACAAAGAAAGGTAGATGTTCTCACCAGTGTTATTTAAAACAATAATATATAAATAAATAAATAATGGAATATTGTTGTAATAGTGAAGTGCAAGGAGACTTGATAAGCCGTAACTATTGTTTGTCTCTTTATCAGTGGAGTTCTGGCTGAGCAGCACCCTAAAGTCCTATTTGATGTGGTGCCAATCATCTGGATAAAACCCAGTTAGTAAATTACCATAATTTGTACACTGCCAGATGTATGACAAATAATATGCATGGAATTCACGTTTTAAGGTGTCTATTTCAAACCCATTATTTGTAAACTTGTTTTTCCCTCTCCATTTTCCTGACTCTCTGCTTCGTCTCTTTGCTTCCTTCTCTCCCACATAGCTGAAAAGAAGAGCATCGATCAGGCTCAGAAGCTGTATGTCTGCCCTCTCTACAAGACCACTGAGAGGAAGGGAACCCTCTCTACAACAGGCCACTCCACCAATTTTGTCATTTCCATGGTGTTGCCCACTAGCAAGCGCCCTCAACACTGGATCAAGCGTGGTGTGGCCATGCTTTGCCAGCTCGATGACTGAAATCAGACAACAAACTGTTTAAGACTCAAGCACTTTACTGTGACACTTTAAACACTATGATGTCTTTTTTTGACTTCCTGTACCTTCATAATGCAAAATTAAACATAACATATGTTTATGACCAACTGGGGAGTATGTGTCAAAACTATAGCTAGATCGTATTTGTGGATAGCTACGGAAAGGTAAATGGAGTACAGATCAAATGCCCTTGTAGTTCTGTTGCTACTTCAAAATAGAAAGGTAGACACTTTGCTGACATCATTTTCTCCCAATAATGAAACTGAAAAACACTTAGATTTACGTGGAAGTAACAAAATGAGCATCAGATGCACTGTGGCATTTCAATAGAAAAGGATGATAACATATTATTTCAATATCTTTCAATCCAAAGCAAGTCCTGAAGTGATTCCAAAAGAAGCTAAAAAAATAGTTTGCATTGGAGTTTTTATTACATTTTACAAACCTTAGAAGCATATAGCATGCAATGTTTATTGTACATTTAGGCCTACAGTACATCATCTTCCTAGTGTACAGCAACTATTATTCAGTTACTAATTTAAGCACTCCACTTATGCCTTTGTGAGTTTTTATACCAGTTCACAAGAATCCTTTCCTGGCATCCAGCTGGGTTACTGTGTAACATTGCTTGTTAAACACATTTGCAGTCATGTACTGTAACAGTAATGTGGCTACAAGACAAATGTAAAAAAACAAAAACAAATCTAAAATTAAAAACAGACGGCTTGTAATGAGAACCAGGAAAACTATTAACTAGGAACTTTGATGTTAAACTACAGTAGCGCTACTATAAAAACTCCACCCTTCCTGCATGTTAGGGCTGTTTTTTTTATGGCACTTGTCTGTCTGTCACCTGCCTGTGCCTTGGTTCCTCACTGTGAGCTGCTACTGTCTACTGCAATACCTCACAAGCTATTAATGTGTAGGGTATCATCTTTGTTATACAGGCTTTGCTGTGTTCCAGCACACAAAACTACAGCAACAATATGGGTAAAAAAAACTACTTTTCAACTTGATACATGCCATATGGAAATATATACTTACAGTAACTCGTGCATATGTAAATAAGGGCCTGTTGTGTTTCTTAAACAATGGCCTCTTTGTTATGAGATAATTTGCATATGAGCTGAATGGTAGCAGTTGTTGCTCAGTGGGTCAAAGCTAGGTGCTGGGTCTGAAGACCCCGTGATCTGATATTTATAGCGGGAGAGATAAAAATAGTTGCAGTACATGTGTGCGTACTGAGGAGCCTGCTGGCTCTACTGCTGTAAAAGCCACCGAAGGCGCACAGCCATTTGACTGAAGGTAAACACCAGACAATAAATAAATAATGCCTTGAGAGAAAAACTAGGTTGATTAGTGTGGAGTTTAGTGTATACCTGTTGAACTTTATGATTGGTAGCTGTTAAATTTACATGTTTTGTTGTTAGCACTTGTTATACTGTAAAACGTGTTTTCTTGTGTCCTAAGTTATATTTAGGACATTCCTTTGCTATTTGAATTTTAATATTTAAGAAATGCTCACAGCAATTATTTGTGTGGTAGGAGGTTTTTGCCACACTGAGAAATACTGTAAACTCTCTGCAGGAGTACCGCTCTCACATGGCCTGTAAAGGTAAGAGCTATCGGGCAAGAAAAGTAGGACAAAGTAGGACTTCACATTGGAATCATTAGGTTCAAAATCTTGAATGCATTTTAGTGTCACTAAACTCATTTTGACATCTAATTCAACAACAGGAATACGACTGACAGCAACTATTCCGTGCCTAGCTGCACTCACTGTGCTGTAGTTTACTTTTCCTTGTTTGTGTTTAGGGCTGCAAGTGGTGTACGGGTTCTCAGGTGCCAGATTTAATGGTCTTGTTTTCCTTATGGATGTGTCTCCCCAGTGCAGCTGCTTGTGCATTGACCCTTTCTGGATTATGAACACGGAGACAGAAGATGACTTTCATGAATCGGAGGACGACTTGGATGAAGATGAGGCAGCGCAATATATAATTGAACAAAGTCTGATTGAATATAGAAAGCTCAAAGGATTGACTCCAAGGTTAATCTCTAACCACCAGGTATTAGATCTTTCTCTCTTCATTGTGTATCTCCTGTTGATCATTTACATTTCTTTCGATAGTGATCTGAAACCCAGTGAAGACCCTGATGAGATTTTCAAAGCAATCAAGGAGGGTACGGTGATGTCATTCGTTAACCTGTCGAAGCTGCTGCCAATTATAATTACATTTTGCCAGAAGTTTTGATATAATGCACTGCCCTCATGTTCAGGTGATGAGGATGCACTGAACAGACTGGCAGTGCAACCAGAGACTCTGTCAAGAGTTGATGAACGAGGATGGATCCCGCTGCATGAGGCTTCAGCACAGGAGAATAAAAGCATACTAGAGATTATCTTCTCAGGTAGTGAGGTTATTAAAAGTGTGACTGTTTTAAATGCTAATATGTTACTTAGCTCTTCTTTTGTTCCAGCATCACCCCCAGGTGCAGCCCAGTGTCGTACTCTAAAGGGTGAGACACCACTGTTTCTGGCTGTGGTTCATGGACTCAGAGAGAACGCTACATTCCTGTTACAGAACGCTTGTAGCCCGGATCTCCAGAATGATGAGCAGGATTCTCCATTAGTAGCAGGTATCTGGCATCTAAATGCAAAATGGAGCTCATTTTACAGACACCTAAAGATATTTGCTGTTTTTCAAATTATTTTCTTCCCTCTCTTACTCTTTATTTCTTAGCTATTCTGAATGACCAGTACGACTTGGCCACACTATTGCTTCGCTACAATGCCGCAGTAGACCAAACAGGACCATTAAACAGGACAGCTCTACACGAGTCAGCCTTTTTAGGCCTGGAGAACTTTGTCTATCTGCTCCTAGAGTCTGGTGCCAACCCAAATGCATGTGACATCAAAAAGAAAACTCCACTGGCTCTGGCTGCTCAGAATGGACATCTGAACGTGGTGGAGGTGCTGTTACAAAAAGGTAATTTATATAAAACAAGGGAATTTAATCTCAACTATGGATTTTAAAAGTATCTGGGTTCCACTGCTTCACTTATTGAGTTGATCTGACAATCTGTTTTTTAGAAACATTGGGGAAACTTGTTGATAACTGCCTTAGTTTTATAACAGATTCATCTTTCCATACTGTTTTCCAGGTCTGAAAATGGCCTATTAAATGTCTATTCTATAGTATCTGTATTGATTTTGTAGGAGCCCATGTGTGGTGTGAATCAGAGTCAGGCACTATCTTATTTGATGCAGCAGCATCAGGAAACCCTGACATAATCTCCCTGCTTCTGGAGCATGGAGCAGATCCCAACCTAGGACATCTTTACAGTGGGCACCTGCCAATTCATCGTGTGGCCTACCATGGACACATACTGTGAGGAATATCGTTATTACAACATGGAGCTTTCCCACTTTTCAAATAGACTGTCACGTACTTAATCGAGGATTCCTCTTTGACAGGGCACTGGAGCACCTCATCCCAGTGACTAAGATGGACGCCATAAAGGAAAGTGGAATGAGTCCTCTCCATTCTGCAGCTGCTGGGGGACATGCCCATTGTGTGGAGATGCTGCTCAAAGCTGGCTATGATCCAAACTTCATGCTACACCCAAGGGTGCGCCGCAACTATGATGATGAGCGCAGGTCTTCCCTCTTTTTTGCTGTGTCCAACAATGATCTTCAGTGCACCCGCTTGCTGTTAGAGGCTGGGGCAATGGTGAACCAGGATCCTATCAACTGTTTGCAGGTGGCCCTTAGACAGGGCAACTATGAACTGATCAACACATTGCTGAAGTTTGGGGCAAATGTAAACTACTACTCCCGTGTCAACACCACTCACTTTCCCTCAGCACTGCAGTACGCCTTGAAAGACGAGGTCATGTTGAGAATGATTCTCAACAATGGGTATGATGTTAAGCGTTGCTTTGACTGTCCATACGGTGACAGTTCCCATGACTACGCCCCTTGGACGACCTCAATCATCAAAGACATGGTGGTGAGGCTAAGAGCTTGTCTGAGAGTGTAAAAGGTGTGAAGAGATATGAATGAACTCCACAGGGAAACCCTGCAGTGGTGTAACACATTCATTCAAGGTTTTGCTTTGACTACTGCATATGTCTTTGTTTGTCTCCTAGTTCTGTGAGGTGATAACAGTGTCCTGGCTTAAGCACTTATCTGCTCAGGTGGTGCGCATCATGCTCGACTACACCGACCATGTCTCCTTCTGCACCAAACTCAAGGACACCTTGGAAGAGCAGAAACAGTGGCAGGAGATCTGTCACATTCAAAGTGAGAACTGATCCAGTTTTAGTTATTTTCTACCTGTCAGCAAAAGTGTATTGATGACATTATGTGCATTCATTGATTCATTCTTTACACTCAGGGAATACACGAAGCCTGAAGCACCTGTGTCGTTTGCGGATAAGGGAGCATCTCAGTCACCTGCGCTTGAGAGCCCCAGTTTTCATCAACTTCCTTCCTCTTCCTCCCAGGCTGAAAGATTACCTACGCTACAAGGAGTTTGATGTCTACAGCAGGGGCAGCATGGTTAACCCACAGTGAAAACACATTTACAGCTGTCACAGAGCTCACTCTGATAAAGGGACAAAGACAGTCGGTATCCATTATCTGTATTCCTTGATATTGTTTGTTTTAGAAATAATGTAGTTTTATGTACTTTTTAGTTTGCCAAATGTTTTGTACAAAACCTTTGAGTAAATAAGGTATTATTATTTCACACAGTCTTATTGTAATTTGAGTACTTACTTTCATAATGTGAATACAGAAGATTAAATTGAGAAATGGCATGAAAGCATTAGACCAGCACTATGCAATTAAAACAATTGCAGAATGTTTGGGCCTTCTTGTGAGATGGACGAATTGAATACTCTGCCTCTTTGTCATCACCTGGAGGTAAAATTAGGTATTGCATGAGTGTGATCTCTGGGTTTTATAGTAGTGTGTGCATATATGTTTTATATCTGAGTGCAGGGTCCAGAATTAACTTATTTGTCCACTAGCTAAATGGCTAGTGAATGTTCAAATTGTACCAGCCACTCAATATATTACCATTGTTTTTTGGCTGGTAAGTGAAGAAAATCTAACAGCCACTTGCATATTTTACCAGCATTTGGCTGGTAAATGGTGCTAATTTCGGGCCCTGCACACAGGTAATTTATTCATAGATTCATAGCAGGTTTTACATATTTGGCTGCATGCTACATCTTATTCTTATTATATTCA
Source organism: Gymnocephalus cernua (assembly GCA_023631565.1). Taxonomy (NCBI): domain Eukaryota; kingdom Metazoa; phylum Chordata; class Actinopteri; order Perciformes; family Percidae; genus Gymnocephalus; species Gymnocephalus cernua. The sequence goes on along the minus strand of CM042433.1, from coordinate 8,961,765 downwards.
GCCATCACTACACGTCTCACACAGTGCATCCATCCGCCGCTCGGTGGCGTGGATTTTCTCGTATGTAAACATAGTGACGGCAGCGTTTTGCAGTGGTGGAGAAGAACGTGTACGTCATTTTCACAATGGCGGAGGCTGGGTGAGGAGGAGAGTGTGTGTGTGTGTGAGAAGCGGCGCCGTAATTGTTAGATCTACATTGCCCGTTATACGTGCACGGTGCCTGAAAATGGCCCTGAACCCCAACGCGGTGGGGAAAAGGGACTCAGAATGTACCGAGACGGACGATCTACAGCCGGAGGGTGCCGATCCCCCGAAGAATTCAGCCGCCACCTCGGCCACAGCCAACCAAAATGGCGATCGGCCTGGATGTGGAGACAGGGTAATGCCCGAACAAGAAGCCCATGAGCGGCGGAGGAGCGCGCAGGCAGATGCCCGGAGCTTTAGCAGTTCTCCCTTGCAAGGCCAGAGACCGAGCGAAGAGCTGCCACGGAGAAATTTTCAAATCCCGAGGAAGATAAGAGAACGGAAAGGTGGTGCCATATCGCTGCTATTTCGAACAGACCCTGTACTGTCTTTCATAATTCTGCTGCTGCATGTTGCTAGCCTGCTAACTAGCTAGCTAGCTGGCTGGCCTCGCTAGTTTAACGAGTTTGACTAAATGTTCATCGACATTTAGGTTCAGATGAAACCAACGTCATACTATTTAAGCACACGGATAGTCCTGACTAATGTAGGGCGAGTTTTTGCAGACATTGATTTGGTAACTTTAGTCCACCTCAGGTTTCCAAGTTACCAGAGAGCAGCAAGCAGCTAACGTTACGTTCCTGTATAGGCGCCTGAAAGCAACACTTTGAGGACTGGCCATGTGAATGCCCACCTTGTTTGGCTTCTTCACCTTTTCATGGAACGACCACAGTCTGATTGAGTAATGCTGCTGGTGTCATGATTGTGTTGCAGCCATCACTTGACAACATGTGGGTGTCTCATTGACCTCAGTGAAGGGCATGTATTTAGTCACCCCACCCGTCTATTTCAAAATATTTTCACAGTAATGTACCAGGACTCTTTTAATGAAGTCTTAGGGCTGCCCAACCCTTGTCCCAGTTTGATTACACTGGTATATCAGAGCAACCCTTTAACACCTCACCTCAATACTCAGTACAACACAACGACACTGGCCCCATCATCTCCCAAGCAGTTCGTAGTACCCTTAGCAAAGTGGTTGTTATAAACCTTGCTATCATACATCAGTTATTTGCATATATGCAAAGTTGAGCTGAAGTTGCTGGACTTCACATTTTGTGCCTCTATTAAGCAGCTGTGTTTGCAGTCCGGTCAAATCAGCAGGTTGCATATATGTAATGGATACAATGTCTTAATGCCCAAGTTGGAAATTTAACAACTGGGAGACAGACTTGGCTGTGTGTGCACTCCATTTACCTGTCTTCAGTCCTTTTGCCTCAAATGAGAGATGTTTACTACTTGTGTTACTCCACAGCTTGAGGCTTATTATTCTCCATCAAGTAATCAGCTAGTGATGGTTTCACTTCGTTGCTTGACAAAATAAACCTTATGTAAACACAGACAGTTACAAGACTGGATCATCTGTACAGCGGTTTGTTGATGTTAGGGATTCCTAGTTTGTGTTATTGACATTTCAGTAACCTGTTGTGATGAGCTGGCTTTAGCACATGAGGCAAAGCTTCAGCATAGGGTGCTACTGGCTCATTGCAACCCTACTGAGCTATACGAAACTTACACAAAGAGTTTCTTGTCTGCAAGCAAATTGCTTCCTATTGTACCTAATGTATTATATATTGGAACGTGTGACTTTGATATTGAGCTTAAGTCAAAACACAGGTTGTGTGTAAGAAAGGGTCTTCTCGTGTGAGAGAAACATATTTTAGGCTTGACATATTCATGCCATATGACCCTAGAAATGAGAGAAGAGGGTAATAGTTTGATGATGTTGCTGTCTTCTGTGGTTTGACTTGGTTTTGGTATACTATGCTACTTTTTGTACTGACCCTCTGCAAATGCACACAGGTCTATCATGCAGCAGATGCTATATGCTAATCCACTGATTCATCTCTCTGTGTGCAGGCCTGTACCAGTTTCTGCCTCCTGACAGCCGGGAGTTTGAGGACCTTGTGAAGATTGTCTCCTCGTTTTACCTAGACTCATCATCACGAGCAACCTTCTCCTACTGCAAGGCCAGGCTCATTCACAATGAGCTGCTGGAGAAGGAGGTTGGTCATTGTCTTCCTGCACTAGTGCCACACAATGTCATCATGAGCATTTAAGTTGCTCCCTTGTTATTGATGAACCCTTTCTGTAGGTTGAAACCAAATATAGCAAAACCATGCATCTGGTAGGATGTTTGTTGACCAGCACTGCTGTGTATGTACTGTAGGAGTTTTTGAGGTTCAGACTGCTGTATTGAATTTGCTGTCTACCTTTTTTGTGCCAGTTCATCGAGAAGCGGAGAGAGATGAAGCAGGAGGGGAGGACAGAACAAGAACTGACTGAGTCGTACTGCTTCCTTTTTCCAGACAAATCGAAGGTATTACTGATTATGGACAATTTATAAAGCATGATGGTTGTTCTTTTAACATGCTTCTGAGCTTTGTATGTTCTCTTGTATGTTTAGCTCCTGTGGATCTGTGAAAAGGGTCTGTCGGTTGGGCACTCCCGGATTACTACACTAGGAAATCCATCAATGGGTAAGTTGGTCTCTGGCATGTTGCGGTTGCTTCGAAAGGAGACTGTATTGTTGTAGATGGAATGATGGTTTTTGGGTTACTGCTCTCATGATATCGTTTTGAGGGATGCCAGCCTAATTAGTTTCCTCTTTTGATGGATTTAATTTTAAACTGATTGATTAGCATCTGAGGATGTTAGCATTTGCACGATAAACATACACCTGAAGATAGCTGATACATGTCATCAACAGCTGGGAATGCATCTGATATATGTTAACAATATATCACTTAAATGCTGGTTCACAACTGGCTACTCACTCAAGGAATGAATGTTTTGTTTTTTTCTCAAAATAAAAAGTAATTGACATAGTTCTTAAAGGTCCAATGTGTAGGAATTTCTCCCATCTAGCACTGAGATCATATATCGCAATCAACTCTTGCGCCACGCAGTTCAAAGTACGCATTACAGCTACGGTAGCCTTCAAGCTTCAAAAAGCTGGTCTCTTGCTCTTTTCATTATCCTTTTTCTGTTCCTGAAATTTGGATTTTGAATACGTGTGGTCCTCTATGTTTCCGTCTTCAAACTTGCCGGGGCCGGGAAGCTACGATACCCAATAGCAGCATTAGCAGCACCTGTGAGTTTATCATGTGACAGCGAAAGGCGGAGCATTATGTCCTGTATGTCCCTTACCAGCTAACGTATTTCAAGATGGCGCATGAATGTGGAGTGTCTACCCCAGTTCATGCGAATGCAAATGTAAAATTTGCAGCCAAAAGGAATACTTGGAATTGGTGGTGGTGGTAAATATTCATGAAAAAGGACAAGATTTTGATAATGAACAACTAAACACGTTACACACTGGGGCTTTAAGGTCTGATTTTTAAAGTGTCAATATGATACTTAAATGCATTTTTAATGGCGCATGGTTATGATGCTTTTCCTCTAATTCAGTTCCTCTGTCATTGTAGGTGTTTACGTTTCCAAATACTCTGATCTGTTACAAATCAATCCCTTTGAAGTGGGCTCATCTGGAGACATGATCGTTTTTAAAGTTATGAGGGTATGGCTAGCACTCTGTTTTCATTTTGTGATGTTGACAGATCTTCTAATGATTGTGGGACCTTTAGCTCACCTGCATGTTTTGTCTCTCAGGGCCGAATAAAGCACATTCATGACAACATACCTAAGAATGCTTTGGAACCTTCTACCAAGGTTGATTGCCACTTGTCCAAAAGTGGCAATAGGGTTACGTCTTTGCTGTCTTACAGGGCTTTTGAGCTCACACAGGTAAACATGGGTTCTTTTTCATTCACATACTTTGTGTATTGTGTCATCAAAGTAATGCTTTACATGTATTTCTTGGACAGAATTTGTACATTTTTAATGTGTCTTTCTTGTTGTCTTTTAGCAATATTTTTTCGAGTTTGCATTTGATGAGATCAAAGCACGGCCCAGGCATGTGTGCCCCTATGCTGTGCTTTCCTTCAAGTACAAAGGCAAGGAGGCTGCAGCCTCTCCTATGACTTCACACAGGTACATATTCCTGCAGGAAATAGTGCAACTCAGCAAGTATCTTCAGGTTGTTGGAGAGGTTTGCCCAGTGTTGTGTGTTAACAGGCTTTTTTCCCCTCTCCGTAACAGGTTTAACACTATTTCCCCTGAAGGAAGCCGAGGTAAAACATTTTCTTTTCTATTTGATAAATATTTAATGAAACAAATAAGCCTCTGTGTAGTGTAATGTCTGTGTAAACTTGTATATATATATATATATATATATATATATATATATATATATATATATATATATATATATATATATATATATATATATGCCATTTCACACCAGGAGTGGAAAATACCCTGCAACTGCTTTAACGAACTACCCAAGATGTAACTTTTAACATTTTGATTGGTGTGCACATTGCTTTTCGGTTACAGAAGAGTGCATTTTAAGTGATGCACCCTCAGAAATATCCAAATTAGATTCAACAACCAGTGCAAAATGTGCCTTTCCAGTGACAAACCAACATTTATGAAACGTTATCCACTCTGCTTTCTCTTTGTATCTGTTGATGCCGTTGCAGGGAAGAGCTGCTACACTGTGTGGAGTGGTCCACTAGTGAACAAGGGCCTGGAGTTATTCCCAATCCGTTTACGTTCCTCCTCGCGCCCATACCTCCCTTTCAAACTGTGAGTAAATTTTTAGTCATATTATCATCATATACGGTAATTCTCTGTATCTCTAGAAAATCTCCACAGTGCTACTAAAATGTCCACTGTTAATCATTTTACACTTTATGTGCTTACCTTTAACACTGTGAAGAGGAAGTTAGAATTCACTTGTGCAAAATACAGTTTTTTTCTGGAACTTGTTATGATTTTCTCTTTGATAACTGTCCATGTGCTTCCCTGAAGGCCTGAGAAGCTAGAGGTGAGTCGCGGCATGCAGCTGGATCAGGTGAAAAGAAAGATTCCCTCTGTGCTCTTTTCTTGGGACACCTACAGCGCATCACGGGAAGGTCAGTCCAGACCTCACGTGTGTATACCTCATAATTCAATGATAGGAAATGCCCTGGGGATGTAGGAGGTCATGCATTATTTAATATTCAATTGATATAGCTATTCTAAATCCATAAGCTGCATCACTTATTACAGAAACAGCTACTTTACCAAATCCTTTTGATATTTTTGTAACTAAAGTGTGTGTATTAGATAAAACTGAGCTTTCTTGTCCACAGTGATGAAATGTGGGATGTCCTGCAGCCTGTTTGAGGTAGTGGATGGTAAAGGCAAACCAACCAGTGGCAGCTTGGCAGCGCTGGTCAACAAACTGGATAGGGACAGGATGGTGAGTCACCTTGTAGCTGTTCCCTACCAGGTTCTCCTGCATGAAAATCCACGAAGATGTTTGTTGAACAGTGTTAGCATCATTATTTGATGTAATTAAGGTAGATTATGTTCCATAAACAGTTCTTTTTCCTCTTTAACAAGTAAATAATGTAGAGAGAGACCATCTGTCAAACTGTCATGCTGCTTTCATTTCATTATTATAGTAATTATCAAAAAACTAAGAACTCTGTAGTACAAGTATAGACAGGAATAAATGCAACTCTGCCCAGCAACTGGTCTGGATCAACGGAAGTACATCGAACTGGGACATTTGTTGGGACCGATTGGTGAGGATTACTGTGGGCAAAGTACAGAGCAAATTACGTTTAACCATATATCCAGCTAATTTAACTTCAGGTAATGTGGCGTTTTCTTATGCGGGTGCAAATGTTCCACCAAAACAAGTTCCTTCCCGAAACCATTTTGCAGAGCCACAGCAGTGTGTCAGGAGCATAGCGCCGCCCAAGACAATTGTGATTGTCTTGGGCAAAAACAAAAACAATGCAAAAACACAACGTAGCGTTTTCTTCTCCTATCCCAGAATGTATGTGTGGTGTAGGTCTAGTGGTATGATAGGGCTAGCAATGCAAGACTACCCAGCAACAGACTGGTATTATGATTGCTCACATTATCTGATAATGATACACCCGGTGCTTTTGACTGCAATGTATACACTCCTTGTTCAGGTGCTGGTGAAGTCCTTGTTTGACAGGGGCTTTCTCTTCCTGCTGTCCTCAGCGCAGATGATTGAGTCCAAAGGTGCCAAAAAGCTTTTACTCTCCTCTCATAATTCTCTGTTGTCAGTTGAACACCTACTTGTTGCCTCTAGTGGGGGTTCAACTTTCAAAAATAACAACTGCTATTTGCTTTCTAGAGCGACGGGGGCGTGTTGAGAAGAACCTGCAAGCATTATTCATCTTTCAGGAGTCAAGGATGGTTGTCAAGTATTGTAAGTATTATTCACTCTGTATCCATCAATTGTTTCTGACCCAGTGGCAGAATCTGCACAAAGTTCCCAACTGGAACATTTTATTAGCAAGCAGAGAATGTTTGGATACAACAAATATCTTTCTCACATCTGCCTACTGTAAAAGTCCCGTTGATTTTCTCCATAAGGATTTAGAATATCAGTCATAATGTCTAAAATGGGCGGTCACTGTTGAGCTCTATGGGCAAAGCAGAGAAAGGGGAGGTAACCTTTCCCCTTATGACGACATATAGGGAAGATTCCAGAACGGCTCATCTGAGCTTACTTTGTCTCAAAGGCAGAGCAGGATACCCAGGGCTCAGTTTACACCTATCACCATTTCTAGTCACTGGGTGACCATAGGCAGGCTGGAGGAACTCATTAATGTTAAAAAAACTCCTAAAGTGACATTTTCATGCTATGGGACTCCTGTTGTTAAGCTCCTGTCTTTAAAGACTTTAATAGTGTGTCTGGCATCTTTTACATGACACTAACATATGTTTCCTCCATCGTAGCATCCAGGTTGTTTGAGCCAGAGCCACTGACGACGGAGCCCCAGCCTGCTATCCTGTCCTCCATGGATCCCTTCATCCCTGCTCTGCACTACGCGCTGTTCAAGTTGCGCCACAACCCAGGCAAGGACCTCAGCTCTGGAGTGGAGCGCCAGGCCACCGATTACCTAACTCGTATGGATTCAGGCACGGTGCGGCCGTTCATTCTGCCCGACTACAAACATAACGTGGACGATAGGATCAACCCGCTCGCAGTGCCCAGACCCAAATTTAACATGGATGCCGTGCTGCGTTCTTACGTCAACAGCCCTGTCAACTATATTTTACCTCTGAACAAGACAAAGGACATCATTGAAAGAATACGGAACCCCACACCCATACCCCTACCCACACTCACACCCACACCTGCTCCAGCCCCAGTAGAATACAGCCCTGTTTCTGACTGGGGCGGCTCGGACAGGGGCTCAGACAGAGCAGAGAGACCTGCAGAAAGGCTGCCCCAGGAGAAGCCACCTCCAGAGAAGCCAGCACAGGAGAAGCCACCCTCAGAGAGCGGCAGGCGGAGGCAAGGGTTGGCCCATTCTAACGGGGCCCAGTTGCAGCACACGTCCAATATTGAGTCCCAGTCTCAGCCCCCTCAGAGGTTGCGGCTGTCCCAGAATGAGTATGATAAAGACAAGATGAAACAGTTGCTTAAGCTGATCCAACTTCATAAGAAAGCCCTAGTGAAGGATCCTGGGAAAGAAAGGGAAGAGGATGGGGCTTGGGACGTCAACAGTCTGAAGAGGAAGTTTGAGGGAGATGAAAGGGGGGGCACGAACAAACACCAACGCAGAGATCCGCTGAGCAACGGGGAACCCAGTGGAGGTGAGGAGGGCTGTAGCTGTCTATGTAGCTTGATTTTTAAATTGTGTAATTTAATTTGTATTTTTTTTTTCACCTACTGCTTCCCAAGTTAATTCCTCTGAAATAATGAATATCATTAGTTTCACAACACCGTCTGATTAGTTCTCGGTAACTGTATTGCAGATTTAAAAAACACTGCTGCCCATTGTGGCACCATATTAACACACAGACAGTTTATTGGCTTACAAATTAAATTACTTTAGATTGTTAACATTTTCAAATGCATGCATTTTGTGTGCCAGTGCGTAAACTGCTACTACAATTGTAGAGAGTTAAGTGCAGTAAAACCTGCAATTTAGGTAGTTTCAGTCTCCACCTTAGATCATTTGGTAACACTTTACTTGAAGGTATCTACATCAGAGTGACATGACACTGTTATGAACACATGACACTGTCATGACACTGTCATGACACATGAACCCTAACCATAACTCTAACCCTAACCATAACTTGTCATGACAAAAACCAAATGACACTTACTAAAAGAAGCATTATGTCATAAACGTTTATGACCTGTTTATGACACGTTCATGACAGTGTCATGTCACTCTTATGTACATGCCTTCAAGTAAAGTGTAACCGATAATTTTAACTTCTAAAAAAAAGATGCAGTAATACATATCCTTCTTTACATTCCCTATATAATGCACATTGAATATTTGGTATAAAAGAGCTCAGGATATTCTTGTTGACTAATATACCAAATGTGGCATATGCCTCTAATTCATTCATGTATGTTGCCAGGAGCCCAAGCAGATGAGATCGGAGATGAGGGTGGACAGAGCGACAATCTGACAGCAGTGATGGAAAGCATGGGCATCTATGACACTGACCTGAGGGCTCATGGGAACACCAGTGCCTCGGTCAACGAAACCCAGCGCCTTCTCAAGATCCTCCTGGCTACTCTCAACAAAGCTGTGGCTCAGGGCTCAATGTCTGTGCAGCCAAACCACGGTGAGCCATCGACGGGTTCAGGAAGTGGGGAACCTGCCTTCCCTGAACCAGATCCGAAAAAACAAAATGAGCCTGCATTTCAAACAAACTACACAGAGGTGAGATGTTGTTGTAGATGGTTGTTATTTTGAAATATTTTACCATGAATAAAATGTTTTTTGTAGATTCAAAAAAAGAAAAAAGAAAAAAAACTACTGGTGTTTTCTCTGTTTAGGAGGACATGGACTGTAGCCCAGGTAGCCCGTTTAGCGCAGGTTCCCCAGCTGAGCAAGCGTACACCTCAGACAACCCAACCTGGGTTAACCCCGCCAATGAAGGTACCTCAAAGCAGTCAGTTCACACAGACCTCTCTGTTGTAGGCATGTTTAGATCTGGTTAACAAAGGCATCACCGTGACAACGTTTCCTGTCTTCTTTCCTCCAGACAAAGTGCAGCCTTTTCCTGAGCCAAAGCCTGAGCCTGAGCCAGAGGCGGTGACGGTGGCAGACAGCTACCCAGAGCCAAAGACACCTGTGGCCGTGGAAGTAAAAAAGGCTGCTGCACCAGCCACGGTACCGGTTGTAGAGGAAGTTCCTTTCAGGCCCTCCATCAGCCTGGACACCATACTCAACCAGGAAATCCACAGTCTCACCTCTGACATTAAAAACATTATGCAGACTCACCACATCTGCTATTCCTCGCAGCTACCCACGCGGTTGCCTCCACACCACTGCTGGCTACCCAACAGCTGCTTCTCAGACTTTGTTACACCCTACGTCTCCCCTGTCCCCATTCAGGGGCATATCAAAGCACTGTGTGATAAGATGGACACGTTGATCCCAGCCCCACCTGCTCCCTCCAAGGGCACTCCTCCACCTCCCCCAGTGACAACATCTGATCTTGCAACACCACCCCCCACCCCCATACACACTTCCAAAACTAAAGCGCACCCCTCCCTGTCGAAGAGCACCACCTCGTCTCAGAGTGGTAAAATTGTCACTGTCAAAGGGACGGCACCCACTAGGCCTAAAACAGAAGACTCGTCAGCAGAGTTAGGGGTAGAGGTCTATTCTCCCTCTCAAGTCACAGCAGACTCTCCAGAGGCCAAGTCCCAAAACCCAGGCCCTGCTTCTGGAAGTGGGTCCGGCCTGCTGGCTGGCAGCCTCATTGGTCAGCTGAAGCCGGAGGTTTTCAGCAGCCTGGTGGAGATCTTTAAGGACGTCACCAAGAACACAGTCAAATTCTACATCTACTCCGGGGACGAGGGGGAGGAGAGCACTGTCTGCAAGGAGATCAAGGTACAATAGGTCTCAATAGTTTTGAAAGCAATAGAAAATAAAATAATTCACATTATTAATTCATCTGTGCGATTGTTTTGCACAGTTAATCATTTAGTCAATAGATGATAGTGAAAAATGGCACTCACAAGTTCCCAGAACCCTCTGTAACTGCCTTGGTTGTTTTGTCCATTCAAAAGCCCAAAGATGTTCAATGCACATTTACATACAAACTCCTCACATTTAAGAAGCTGGAACTGGTGATCCATTAAATAAACTACCTCAACTGGATTATCAAAATTGCTGACTAATACTTTTCTGTGAATCATTTAATCAAATTGATCTTGATATTATTACTTTGGATTTAACATATTTTCACATCCATTTTTTTCCATATTCCTCATCCGTAGACTTAATTTAGATCACATATTTTTATTGGAGCGAAAGAGCTTTCTGCAGTAGAGAATTGCACAGGCATACACAAGTTTAAGTGCAGATTGGCAGTGGCAATGTGAAAGGCTACACTATCTCCTCTTTGTCACTATGTGTTCCATGTCTCGGTGCTCAGCTCTTTCTGTATCTGTCAGTCAGTCAGTATTTGTAAGTGTAAGAGAGAAAGACACATTCATCTGCCTGTCTCTAACAATTACGTCTCTCACATTGTATGTCACAAAGGAGTACTTGAAAAGTCTTGGCAACAGTGAGTGCAGCCCGCAGACGTTTCTGGAAAACAGCTGCAGTTTAGATAAGCTCCTCATCATCATTCAGAACGAGGACATCGCTGCACACGTGCACAAGGTACGATCACCTCCTGTCACTCCCTTTATGTCACGGCCTCACTGCACCAGTTGATCCAGACGGTGTTCAAACATAAATAGCATCCTAATTGAATTTATACATCTGCAGAGTAGTTTTTATCTGGCTGCTGAGTTTGATTATTTTAATTGACAGGGTTATATGCATATTGTATAAGGGTTATATATATAAATAACATGAAAACATGTTAGATTTATTTTTATATGAACATTTGTAAAAAAAACTAATTTTTTCACCCTGCAGATCCCGGCCCTAGTGTCTTTGAAGAAGTTGCCTTCAGTGAGCTTCGCTGGAGTGGACACACTGGACGATGTCAAGAACCACACTTACAATGAGTTGTTTGTGTCTGGGGGCTTCATGGTGTCTGATGAGTTTGTCCTCAACCCTGACCTTATCACACAGGGTAAGTTTTACTTTCCTTTTTGGGAGCTGTGGGAGTTTATGGAAATATCAGTTGGACGATACTTCATTCTGGTGTTGCTTGTTTTTTTCCAGATCGTTTGCAGGGGCTACTGAAGTTCTTGGAGGAGCAGAGCACCCCTGAACACCCCTGGCAGTGGAAAGTGCACTGCAAGTCCCAGAAGAAGCTCAAAGAACTGGGGAGGTTAGTGAGTAGGAGTTTACACAAAATAGTAGTAGTTAAATCAAAATGATCTTTTGCCAGACCGGAGCTGTGAATAAAACATCTTGACACTGTATGGATCTACTTGTGCTGTTATCTTTAAGGTTAAACACCAATGCCATGGGGCTGCTGAACCTTCTTACAGCCTACCAGAAGAAGCACCTAGTGGAGTTCCTCCCTTATCACGAGTGTGACACCCAGTCGCGTCAGGCTCCAGACCTAGAATGCCTGATCAAACTCCAAGCTCAGCACACACAGCAGCGGCACCTTATCTTCCTCACAGGTATTTTCATCCTCATCACTATCAACTTAGGCTACATCTTTTCACCAGTATTCTGACATAAGCATACAACTACCAGATATAGATGCATCTTCTTTTTTACCTGCTAAAATGTATACATTATTATAATTATATAAACGTATTTACAATTGTTTTGACCACTGTCTTTAACTTATTTAAAATGTTAACAGAATTTTTCATGTTGTGATGTTTTTTCTTTTTTTCCCCTTTTTTTACAGAGAGGCCATTTGAGATGTTCCTACAGTACTCCAGAAATGGAATAGTAATAGGGAGCATTGATGACGTCATGAGTGGTTTCCACAGTCTGATTGGCTCCATCAGTCAGAATGAGCTCCCAACACCGCCCTCTACAGGTCGGTAGCAGCAACAGCAGGACTAAACACCAGAACACACCACAACACTCAGGATTTCATGTCATTTTGCTATAGTGTGATTGCTTTGCTGAATTGCCTTTTGTTCTGTACAGTTATCTTGGCATTTAAATATGTCTGCACTGCCCAGCAGAGTTTTAAAGCACATTTGGTGCATCTGTAACACATTTGTTCGATAATATCTTCCTTTCCACTTTTCCATTTCTCTCTCTCTGCCCTCTGCTGCTCTCCCAGTAGTGAATGATGAGTGTGTGGAAGAGGAGGACATGTCATTAGACTCTGATGATGGTGAGCCAGCCACCATATCGGATCCCTCAGAGCAGAACCAGGCAGTTGAGAAGGGGAAGCCTCCACAGCCGCCCCCACCAGAGACAGAGGAGTTTCGTCCTCCGCTCCCAGAACAGCAGGCCACCCCCGAGAGAACGCCGACGCTGTCTGACTACAGTGCTCTCAAAACAGCCATCTCGCAGTTCAAAGCCACCAACCAGATGGGAATAGGCTCTTCGGACATTGGAAGCTTGTCACCGGGAGGTTTTCCTGTGAATCCCCACCAGAGCTTCCTGTGTCCTTCAGCCTCGTGGTCATCTTACACGGGCTCCTCTAGCTATGCGGCCTCCCCGGCCTATCCTGCCTCACCCTGCAGCAGCACCCAGGAACAGGAATACCGCCCCCCAGTCCCAGCCACAGCCTCCAGCACAGTCCCAACCCCCCCTGTCATGGCCACAGCAGGACCTCTAGCCAACCTGGCTTCGCTGCCCTTGGAGGTCAAACCTCCCCCTCCACCTCACCTTATGAGGCTGGGCCATACGTATGGCTCAGACACTGGAGGAGCTGGGGCTGCTGGGAACTCTCCGCATACCACCTCCCTCCCCTTCACAGACCATAATGACTCAGCCCAGCCAGGTTACATGGCTGGCATTTCTACAAATGCTAGTGGGACCCCCACGCAACACGACAGGACACTCTGTGGACCTGGGGAGGGTCTATGGGGGACAGCAGGGGCCAGCACTTGTCAGACTGCTAGCAGCCAGGGTATGGTCACATCTGGCCCAGTGGACCCCAGTGGGCTGCCTACGACTGGGGAGACCCTTGCAGGTAGCATCCCTGGTAGTCAGGGAGGCAGGACTCCAGTGAATTGTGTTAACAACCTTGGAGCTTCTGTAGGCATTCCCACAGTGGCCACCAGGGGGGGCTCAATAGTCAGACCTAAACTGCCTCCACATCCAATGTGTGGTGTGGGCTATGGTAGTATAGGTGGCATCCCTGGACAGATGGATCATGGGCCTATGCGGGGTGGTATGGGTCCTGGTTCTTTAGGGACCTATCGAGGGAGAGGAGTTCTACCAGTAGGACTTTGGCCTCGGCCAGGACGAGGACATGATCGGGGGGACGGTACTGGAGGTGGACCCGGTCCCTACCCTTGGGGTTATCCAGCAGGCAGGGGTGGGGTACAGGATTACTACTCGGACTACACATACAATTATGCTCCTCAATAGACAATCATCATGATCAAAGGGGCAACACAAACGCCATACTCCAGAGACTATTAGAGCTGGCTGAATGTATATATTACCTTGTCATAAACACATTGATTTAAATCAGTAAATAAGGATCCTGGTTTTCTACATTAATAAAAATTGATACAGGCAGTGCCGAGTGTCCTACTGTCGTGTAAACTGTATGTACACACTTTCCATGTGAGCTATTTGAGACCCTGTTCAAACCACTATATTTATATTTGCCAACAAATGTTGATGGCCTTCCAGCTTCTTGGAATCTATCATGTTATTTCTGTTTGTCCAGGTTTTGAAACGGTTTGTGAACAAGGGGAAAGGCTGATATTTTTTTAAGGAAAAAAAAAACTAGTGAATGAAATTTCACTTTTGCTGTTGGTTTTGTTTTTTTATTTTACATAGTTGGTTGTCTGAAATTCTATTAAAATAAAACATTTCAAATCTTGTTTGTGTGACCAGTTTGATGACGGTGTCAAGCAAACTATTAAAAATATAAATCACAGCTGTCTTACTGTCCTTTCACTTAAACTCCCTACTTTATTTCCCTACCTACAATTTCCATGTGCAGTATAAAGGTGGATAATTTAACCTAAAATAGCAGTAGACCAAAGTGTGTAATATGGAAAACATGCCTAAAGTAAAATGTTGAAATTAAAATATTCACATATGAGTCAACAGGTCAGATTCCTATAACAAAGTGTGTTGGTGCTAGTAAAACTAGTGTGTTAAAAAGCCTTTAAATACTATGGAAAAAATAGTTTCTGACCATGACAAGGCACAGTGCACTGCAGTAGAAATCAGTTAAATCTATTTTCCACAGCAGGGTAAGCTGTGTATGGAGAGCAGTTTGGAGAACATGTAGCATTTAAAAGCCTTTTGAGACTCCAGAGTGCCATGATTGCCCCGTCAACTTCCATCACTGAAAGGATCATTAAAAGGGTTGATGTCCTCTGTGTGGGTTTTTTGTACTGCTTTGTACTGTCATTAACTTGGTAGTGTTAAACACCAGAGGGCACTGTTTCATCTTAATGTGGAAAATAGGTTAAGACTTTATCTCCAGAGCCCCAATCCAGTTACAAGTGCAATACACGCCGTGGTAACTGGAAAGAGAGCATTTACACATTAAATCAATTGCAGCTGAGACCCATCACACAAACACTGAGCAAGATGTTTTTACAGCACCCTACTCCACACAGTTACATTTACACCTGGAATACTTACCACTGAGCTGAATTTTGGAGGTTGTGTTCACTGTCCAAGGGATCCTCGGAGGTGTAATGATGGAGGGAAAAGTACAATGAACAGCGATTCAGTTATTGTAAATAACTGACTGATTTTTAAATGGTAATACATAATACAATGAAAAATAATAAACTGAATATACAACATAGAAATTCAGGGAAATGGGCAGCCATAGTGAATATAAGGTAGCAAATATTATTTGTATATTTTGTAAAACTGTAATCAAGGAATATATAGCATTACATTTAGTCTAATACAGCATGGCAGGGATACAATTGTCGCATAAAATAAACTAGTAGGAACTGATTTTGTTTGGGCACTTGGGGGGGCAGATGAGACAGGCTTTGAACACAACACTGTCACTGACTATCACCTGTTGATCAGGCTAACCTGTTAGCATACAGCCTGTTTACCATAGTCTATGATTTACACATCCAGCAGAAACGGAGCAACAGTCTTTTGGAGTAATGTTTCTGACCACATGATGAATGTAAGTCCAATATTCACTCTCTCTTTAGCTCTGTTTTGTTCTCCACCAACTCTTGAGGGAAATGTATGGCTCTTTAGCAGCTAAAAGCCCCACCATGTTCCCCAGCTAGCTTAATTAACGTTAGCTAGTTAGCTAACTTTGCCATCAGTTGCTGGGATGGTAGCATTCAGAAAAACAACGAGCTGAAAGACCTTATTTTGCTCCATGGAGTTGGGTGATACTTATTTATCGTTTAACGTTACACGTTAGTACCTTAACTTAAGTCCAATTTTGAGGTACATGAGTAGGCTATTTCTATTCTATGCTATCTTCTACAAATACTACATTTCAGAATGATGCTTATTATATTTTTACTCCACTACATGTATTTGACAGTTGTAGTAACACGTTACATTACAGATTAAGAGTTTACAATAAAAAAAACATGAGACTACATTGGCTTGTTTTTGGATTGCGATGCAACAACCTTACAAAAAGCAGTGTCTGATCCTTATCATGTTTCTAATGCCTATGAGTTGTTGGCTCTTCCACCAAAGAAACATTAGCCCTCTAAAGTTCTAACATGTTTTAATTTTAAAAGCTGCACAATGTACGAGTTAAAATTGTCCACTATTTCACAAAAAAAGATTATAGAAAAGGCCAAAATGTTGATTATAAACTTGTGTAATGGTAGCAGAACTACCCCATTAATCATCTCATGACACCTCAGATTTATCTGGTGACCCTTGGTGGGGCCCTACCCCAAGGTTGGTAACCACTAGTTTCTGCAGAACTAGTACTTAAAGTGCATTTTGCTGATAATAGCTATAGCCTACATATTGTTTTGCTGATCAAGGATCTGACTACTTCTTTCACCACTGACTACAATCAACCCTTTTCACATAGCCTGTCCTACACATAGCTATTTGATTCCTGTTTAAAAATAAAATAAAAAACAAATATAATTGCATTAGGGCATAGAGGGGAAGTAATAAACAGATCAAGAAGAATGTGTTTGCTTTGTGCACTGTTCCAAAGTAAAATGGGATCAGTGAGCTGTGGAGTTTCTTGGTGCCTTTGCAGGATATAGGGCTTTAGGCCAGAATGAAATGTAGCTCTGCCCTTGTATGAGTGTAACCGCGTATCACTTCTCTTGTTACGTGCTTCAACACCTCAGATTGTGGAAATCCTCCAGCTTCCACAGTTTGTTTTAGTTTGCAGCCTATGAGGCAGCATTGCCTCTGAATGGGGCTTGACCAGTCAGTTGTAGCTTAGTAATGTAGCTTACACATTGCTTATGTTAGCCCCTGTAGAGACCAAACTTTGTGGTGTGGTTAGACACAAAACAAGGGAGGTGGCTGTATTCGCACAGACAAAATACCTAATCTAGTAATGCTTTATTAGGCTACATCAGCCACCTATATCTATATTCAATATTAGAAATATGAGCAACAAAGTGATACTATAATCAGAGTCTACAGTCAGGGACTCTGTGAGACTGTAGACACGGCAGTGCTTTCAGCTAAATGCTGACATTTGCATGCTAACATGCTGATGTTAAGCAGGTGTAATGTTTACATCTTAGTTAGCATGGTACCATTTGTTAATTAACACTAAACACAAGGTACAACTGAGACTGATGGATTGTCATTAATTTAGCAGGTTTTTGGTCATAAACGATAGTGTTGGACATAGGGGTGTGACGAAACACTTGGCTAACGAGACAATACACTCTGGGTTCAATAAATGTTGTTACTAAATTTTGTGCCAATCCATCCAATAGTTCTCAAGATATTTTACCAAAAGCCATAAATGTCAACCTGCTGGCTACGCTAGAGGATTACCAAGGTCAGCTAGTTTAATCCTTCGGGGACCATGAATGTCTGTTCAAAATGTCATGGCAATCCATCCTCTAGTTGTTGATATTTCAGTCTGGACCAATGTGGTGGAGCAACCATATTGCTTCCATAGAGCCGTGCTGCTAGTATGGCAAATAATAAAATAAATTGCAAAATAAATTACATAATTGAGTATCACCGACACTATAAGACATTGCAGATAGGTTACCTATACTGTCTCTGACAGCACAGGTCTTTTTTAATGGAAATAATAAAGCAATATTACATCAGTTCATTGTTGTCTTTTAGTGGAGAAGTGTGATAGATAATAACAAGGGTAGCACCATTACCACATGATACAATAAAAGTGAAATGACAAGCTGAACACAGAAGAAGAATAAAAAGACAAGACGATGTTATAGAAAAGTGGCCATGAGCAACAATATAAACCTCAAAATACTTTGAGTCATTGTGCTTGTCAAATCTTATAATATCCAGCTAAATTCTACTCACTGAAGCCCATAACAGCCCCAGGGAGACAGTGAGCCAGGATACTGCTTCCAACATGCTGAATGGCTCAGGTAAAGGTGTATCGCTGCATAATGCTTTTTGTTTGCAATGAAATGTGATAGATATACATTTGATTAATGAGGCATTCATTTGCAATGTGCCCCACAGTGACAGGGACTGAGACCAGTATTCTGTTTGACGTGTCGGACATCCAGCTGCATCATCTTGCTTTGGAAACACAGAAAGTGGCCTGCGTTCATATTCAGTGCAGAGGTATGATAAACAGCCTGTTGTCTGGTGTGCAGCAGTCCGCATTTATTTGAGTCTTTTTTGGGAAGCAACTTGCTTACCTCCTTAAAAAAAGATCTACAGTATAGTATAGCTGGTTGGTGGACTGTTCTGAAATTAGTTCTTTGTGTGTTTGTCGAGCACATATTCCAAGTAAAGTGTCCAATTAGAATGAAATAAGGGTTTTTTTTGTCGGTTTGGTGACATTGGGCCTCTACCGAGGTTGTGTATGTAGGTGTCACATTATCTGCAAGATGTATATGTATCTGCCACAGTTGGATGCCTCCACTCCTGCTTGATAACTGTTTTGACAGTTCAGTAATAGCCCCTGTTGACAGTCAAGGCATCCCTCCAGTAGTGGAAGCTATTCAGAGTAAAACACCCCCTTTCACACTAATTAGATTCTTGAACACAATGATTTTGAATCCCTTGGAGCCCAGCCGAACTAGGGAAAACAGTTAATCTGGAAAGGGACATGCATGCTTTAATTGAAGTCTGATGGAGTGTTTTGCTTTGGAGAGGGGCAGGGGCATCTTTTAAAGCATCATGTGGTCTTTCCTTTACACCTGGCTCATTTATTAGAGAGGTTCAGGATAATTTGCAGATAGACTAAGTGATACAGACTTAGGTGCAATTATTAGGACTTTCTAATAATGTGTAAATGTTAGAAAGATTTCAGAACATTTCAGCAAACTACATGTGTCTGTTTACCACCTTTCAAATGAGCAGGGATATGTATAACAATTTGCTAGAGAAAAATAATTATAATTTATGTTGTGCTTTTCATACCTGTTTTTTTCTCTTCAAAATGCACTGCTGAGGCCTCTCATTATCAGTAAAGTGCTTGCTGTCACAAGGTTCAAATAAAATGCTGGATACCAAATGGTATCAGCATACTAACTTCACTCATTCTAACTGTGACATGCTGCCTACACTGAGGTTGATTCCCTAAATCAGCAGCGTGGTTACATAACCAGGGTCACCTGTGGACCCTCTGTGAAATAGAAAACCCTTGAATAGAAATACTCACATCATGTCCTCTGTTTAAACCTTTCTGCTAATCATATCAAAAAACAACAAATCCCAACCCAGCTGTTTGTGCTGTGTCAGAGAGCAGAACCAGATTAGAGGGATTTAAAAACATTGAAATTGACAAAGCACCTAGTTTTTATCCTTGTGGTAATCTCCTAAAACCTAACCCTCAAGTCATCACACCGTGTAATGTCTCTAATACACTGTCTCTGAAAAACAACGGGTCATGTCTCTGATACAAGATGTTTCATCACACACACAGTGTTACATAATCTTTTTATGTGAGATATACAGTATGTGTGTTTGTTGTGTTATGGTTGTCTAAGCTACTGGATGCCTAAAATGTCCCTTGGGATGAATAAAGTGTCTGTCCGTCCGTCATAAACATTCATAAAGACTCCTTCATGTTCCTGACAGGTTTCATGTCATGGTATTGACAGTGTCATGTCAGTCTAATGCACACCCTCAAATAAAGTGTTACCGAAAACATTTTGTAAATATAACATATAAGTCAGTAGCGGTGTGATTAAACAGAGTGGTGCATCACAATACAATGCTTAGTCTAACAGATATTTTTGCTTAATCCCTGAGAGTTTAAACGTGATGAAACTCAGCGCTGTCTAAGAGCTAGCTGTCCTAGTTTCATGCACGGCTGCCCATTTGATTTTAGATTTCCACCTTTTTTGTCTGTGAATTTACATTCAAGTTGCTCAACAATATTAGTCTCTAAGGGCTTAAATGGAGTCAAGTTTTAATTAAGGATTTAGAAATAATTGAAGGCCCCCCCCTGTAACGACACGCTCTGCTTTTGTGAGATGCGTGGTTACTGACGACTTCTCTTTGACATTATATGAAGGATTACATCTAATCCTATTCAATCTCGATGCAATCCTTAGTCCCACTCAGTCTTTGCATTAAGATTAAACTACAATCCCAAAACATTATGGATGCATGGAAAGAAATTGATTTGTTTCTTTTGAGGCTACTGTTTGTTTCATCAGGTTTTAAATATCCCTTCATACCCGACCACCCATATGCTCTTTTTGTCATCGACCTAATGTTCTCATCCCACACACTTACTGTATGTTCTTTCATGGCAGTGCATGCATGTCTTTCTTTAACATCATTCATCTCTGGCATTGCAGTGTGTTATTCTGTCATTTTAAGCATGTTCCACTGAATTAACAAACAAAACAAAGCTATACAAAGTAATGCCCCTTCGGGGTTTGCGTCGTGCTTGAAATATTTGTCACTTCAGTTCAAATTTTGTCATTGTGTTTGTTCCGCAGTGTTCGAAGTGCTCTGCTGTGTTTGATCAAAGAGATTCTGTCTTTGAAGAGCAGTCCAATTGCGGTTTGTTTTTGGTTTGTTGACACTCCTGATTCCTGTACTATTTGCCAGATAAGCAGAGTGCAGACAGAGAGTCATTGTTTTTGGCTGCCAGATTAATGCAACAAGTTTATATGCCTTATGTATATGTATGATGGATCACTGCAGGATGCACCTCCTGTTTCCTGCTAGATAAGATTTTTAAATGTTTGCTGAAAGCTGTGGCCTCTGCACAGAAACATTTATTGCTGTATCTTAATTCCTCTTTTTTTTATGAAAGTAATGGATTTTCCTAAATTGCCTTCAAAACCAAATCAGCAGAGCAGGCAGTTGATCTAAAGGGAACAGCTCCTTTATTAGGAACAAAGGGAACAGAAGTTGGATAGTGTGTTAGAGTGTTTTGTGTTTTAAGCAACATATTATAATAAATATGGCTGTATCTTCAGCTGGTGCAGTCCCTAGCTCTACCACAATAATTATGTAGCACTTCAACTCAACCAAGACGCATGGGCTGAACTTACTTCCTGCAGTCCATCACAGTCATAAACTTGCAGCGTTTTTCCAGGGCTTTTAATCCTCGTTAAACACTTTCTGTGAAAAGTGAGCCAGACTCACTCTCTGATCCCACGAGAAATATTCCCCCTAGTGTCGTACCTCAGTACACAGAGAAGTTATTAGCTGATTTTCAGGGCTGATAATAGCCCTACTGTGATTTAGCAATGTCAGTAAACTGAGGGTAATAAACCAAAGTTGAAACTGTCATTTCGACTACTGGGCCAGATGGCAGTGAAGAGCAGAATTGGAACAGGAGATATTGCTTTTTGTTTAGGAGGCGTTTTTTAGTGCAGCTGGCAGTCGGGAAAGAGACACGATGTTCTTTTTTTATATACAGCATTAACACTCACTTCTCATTGCATCTCACCGCTAATTCTTGAGTAAGGAGTTTTGCATTGTCCAAAGGTCTTTTGTGTCCGCTTCAAAATAAGGAAAAGAGAAAACCGTCTTCATTATCAACCTTCAGGTATCCATTCTGTTCCTTCTTCATTTATTATTGGCTCCATGAATGCTACATGCTTGTCAGTTTGGATTTTGTGCTGGGGTCTAGTGGAGGAGGAGAAAACAGAAGTTAGGGTGCTGGGGTCGTAAGTCGCAATTGGGCTAGCTGGAGGTTTGGGCTGTTTACAGCAGCTGCAGTGACACGGAGTCATGTAGAGGTATATGAGGATGCAGATCGTGGTCACCAAACAGCCCAGCAACGTTGTGTAGCCAGTGTTGAATGACTCTGCTGCAGGCAGCAATACCGTCACATTCACCTCCCGGGTCGCATTCAGTGCCTGTTTAATATCCACAGCTGTGCACACGTACAAACCTGAGTCATTGACCTTGGTTGCTTGGATCTCCAAGGTACCATTAGGAAATAGGCTAATTAGCGTGTCATTAATGCTAGTCTGGGTGATGTACCCCTTGCTGGGGGAGAGCCATGTAAATGAGAGGTCTGTGCTACTCAGGGACGTTTGGCAGTCCAGACGCACTCCTTCTCCCTCTGAAACCAACACATTGGAGAGGAGCACGGTCACTGGCAGTGAGACAGCCTTTTCCACAGTGCAGTTGTGGAAGAAGCGGGAGTGTTGCAGAAACCGGATGGATGCTCGTGGGTTCCCATAGGTGGTGCAAATGTGCTCATCAGTAAAGTCCTTCAGTGCGTCGTAACCCCTCAGATCCCAGTGCCAGAAAACACTGTACATGGAGCAGTCACAGATCAGAGAGTTGTTGTGGAGGTACAGCCCCCGCTGCACCAACCCGGGCAAAGCTTTCACATCCTCCCATGGCAGACGGCTCATACGGTTGGACGAGAGGTCCAGCATGGTTAGGAAAGGGTGACTATGGTCTTGGATGGAGAAGAACGGGAAGTGTGTGATCTGGTTGAGGCTGAAGTAGGCCTTTTTCAAGCTGCTCAGGCCGCTCAATGTGCCAGCCTCCACCTGTGTAATCTTATTATTGAAGAGAAGGAGCTCCTCCAGCCTCCACAGCCCATGGAAGTAGTGTTGCTCCACCACATGCAGCTTGTTGGAGGACAGGTCAAGGTGCCTGAGGCCGGAGGCGTTGCGAAACACCCCATGGCCCAGGGAGCCCAGCTGGTTGTGGGTCATCCGGAGGTTTTCCAATCTAGGCATTCTTTTGAAACTGCCCGCACCCAGCCAGGACAGATGGTTGTGGCTGATGTCAAGGGTGACAGAGAAGGAGGGCAGGGACAAGGGTAACTTGGCCAGACCACTGGAGCTACAGCTCACTGTGTCAGATACACAGAGGCACATAGAGGGACAGGACTCCTCAGCACCGTGGATGAGACAGAGCAGCACCAGGAGAGGGCCTGGATACAGTCTGGAGGTCATGTTTCTGGAAGTTGGATCCTTCAAGCTTTCTAATCCCTCTCCCTGGTCAGATAAGAATAAAATGAGAAATCATATGATGTATTAAAAAGCTATTCTGTTTCAACCAACCTGCTGTGTTGAGCTGTTCTACAGACACATAATATGACTACAAGGTTAGTGTCATGCAGGAAGCCTCAGTATCTATGGCAGAAGATGAAAAATCGTGTCAAATGTCCCTTTTGCCCCAGGAATATATTTTCAGCTTTTGAATCACAAATACTCACCTTAGACTACTTAGAGATGTTTCTATGTATACGAAAATAATGTATAAAATATAGTAAAATAGTTTTTTTTTTGGTGCAGTAATCATTGTATGGCTGCAATGAGCAATAATTTCCATTATGAATTAATCATTTATTTTAATTGATGGATCAATTTGGTCTCAGAAATGTTAGAAAATCGTGACAAATGCTCCTCAGATATTCCTAAAGACTACTATGGCATCTTGAAACATTGAATATTCAAGGACCTAAAGATATTCAGTTCACTATCATAGACAAAAAACAGAATATTCACATGTAAGGAGCTGTACCAGAGACCTTTGGCATTTTTTGTCATTCAACATGATTAGTTTAATCATCAAAATAGTTGACAGTAAATTTCTTGTGGATCGACTAAGTACTAAACTTTAAACATATTTGGTAACTGCGTACAGTCATACACACAGAGGGAAATACTTACACCTTAAAAAGACGTTTCTTCTCAGTTATTATTAGTAAGCCTACTTGAAGTTGAACATTTTTAGAGATCAGTTCTAACACATTTCCTGCTACTGACTTGTAAGTCTGTATGAATTTGAAGGCAGAGGGGAAAAGTTCATACCACTTCCAGACGAGTGAGCAATTTGGCTCACTTACTTAATCCTATTCTCCCCTCCAAAATAATGAGAAGGAAACTCCACTCCAGACCACGACTCCAAAGTGAACTGCTTAGCGACAACATGAGTCTCCAACTTTCCTGATCTTTTTCTTCTTCAAAGTTGTATCCCATCAATGAATACCCAAAACATTGCTGTCTAATCCTTATCTTCTTCTCAGATCCTCATCCCGAGATGCCCGAGTAACAATGTTTAAGGTGCCCCTACCGGCTTTCTCCTCGTCCCGAATGAGAGTGCCGCTCAACAAACATCCTGCAGTGCTTTGCAGTGTAAAACAAACAGCACATAGCTCACTTAATCTCCCACAATCCCTCCTCCTCCTGTGTAATTTAGATACCAACCTTGTGGCTCCCTCTCTCATCATTAAGTCATGATGATGCCCTTCCTTCTCTCCATCTTTCTTTCTCCCTCTCTGAACAATATCAGTTTTCTCACAATATTATCTTAATATACTATTCCATTAAACTTTTAGTATTACGCATAATAACAGATTAGTAGAATCTAGGAGCCTTCCTCATAAATATTACATGCATTAATCTGGTTACCTTTCACCAATAATCCCAGAGGACTGGAATTTAGCTTTGCCTACTGTATTTTATTATTTCTTTGTGTGTGCAACTCTGTCTGGATGTTGCTTTACTTATCGTTGTAAATACACCTGTTTTTGTGAGTTCTTGAATTTGGAAAGTCCTGTCCATCTCTCTTCATCTCTCTGTGTATTTTGTCAGCTCCTGTGTTGAAAGTCTTCATGACTGTGAAGACACACACACACACACACACACACACACACACACACACACACACACACACACACACACACACACACACACACACACACACACACACACACACACACACAGTCTCTTAAGTGCCTTAATCAGTACATCCCTCCTTTCTTTCTGAGCCACTGACATCCTTTCTTCCTCTTGGCTGTGGGTTTAACTGGATATATGCTGTCCGTGCTGCTTGGTTATGGTGGCCCTGACAGCTCTGATTTCTGTCACAGTGAATTAGCTTTGCCTGCCAGCAGCCACCTCCTCACTGCTACCCCCAAACCTCCACCCCCTCCCTATAAGTGCTTTGGGCTTTGACTGACTCCCACTCAGTCACTCTGCCGAGGCACATAGCCGATTCCCCGTGGATTCAGACTTGCTGGATGAGGTTCACTTCTGAAAAGGTGGGCAGATGTGGAGTCCACAGGATGATGGATACAGGAAACTGAAGGTGGAAGGCTTCGGTCTGAGATCAGTTTAACATATTCCTCCTTAGTGTTTAAGAATAGGATTAAGGATAAGAAAACACATATAGATGTATTTGTGTTGAAATGAACACGCCATCACCATCTTTGGCATTGTGGCTTTGTGCACAATCTTGTCCCTAGGCAAGTCATCAGCTTGGCTGAAACATGTAAGAAATGTATACACCCACACATGTACATTTGAGATATGTTAGAACATTATTCTAAACAGGCCCTCCTTGTAGGTGTTATGTTTATGTGGGCTTATATCATGGCTCAAATGGCCTCAAAGTAATTTGTCTCTTTTCCTACAAATTGAACTTTGTCTTACTGTAAAGAAAACCTTCATCCGAGTAGCTTTTTAAATACACGTTTCATTGATTTAAGGTGTTATGTAACACTGCTGTTTGTTCAATGGGCTGCTCCAATCATGTATGTAGTGCTTTTCTAAGTCCCTAATTGTAAATGGATCACAGAAGACCTATACACCAGTGGCTTCATCTGCATACGCTGGTAATGATTCATGGTTTGGTGCGCTCTGAAAAATATGAACACATGAAGCATTTGAATAAGGTGCACCATCGTGCCAGCATGTCAGTGGCTGTATTTGTTTTTCGCTACAGTATAGTATAATTGTGGAGGAACATGTTCTTTTTCTCAGCCAGCCCTTGTTTTGTCGCTGTTGACAACAATGAAATACTTTTGAGTGCCTCAATATTTTCGGTATTGACTTTCATTCAGTAAAGAATCTTTCATTTTCGAGTCCAATCATGTGTCAGTGATCAATTCAATCAAAGCATGAGCAGGTAAACAAGTTGATTTTCTGTGCAAGACAAATATTTTTTGCCTTTTCTTGCTGATTGCCTCTCATCATGCAGTGTTAGTCTATGTGGTTTCAACAGAATGAGGACCTCTGGAATGTCAATATTAACACCTTCATCTCCTCCCCCTTTTTCCAGTCAGTGGGGATTGAAAATCTTTCTGTGAGTCTCGTTTTGTTTCTGCATGCTCCTGTTGTCAGACTGGACAGCGTGGCTCCAGCCTGCTGCTCTGTAACATCCCTAATCTAATCAGTATCTCTGTATCAAGCTGCTTCGCAAATCCCACCTTCTTCTTCCACATACATTTAGAGTCAGTGTATGCTAAACAGCCCTGTCAAATCGGCCAGGTTTAGAGTGGACCTCAAAGCTTAAACCCCGACCCTGATGCAGCCTGCCCCCAGCAGAAAGTGATTTTCTCTTTACCATCTGCTGCAGAGGAGAAAAAATAACAGAAAATGTCTGCTCTTATCTTGCCCTTGAGAAGCAGTGAAGCTCACTAAATAGATGATAAAAAGCTTTATATTCTCAGATGCAAGAAGAATATTTTTTTACATTAAAGCACTGGAATGGATTAATGCAGACATGTATTATGTTGTTATTCTTCCTCTATACTTCAAAATAATACTAGGCCCATAAAGAGCAAGTCTGAAATTATATTAACAATATCCATAATATCTTAATACCAACTAGCTGCTTAATATCTTCCTTCAATAACCTACTGTATTGTGATTTTAAAGATAAATTGAAACTTAAGATGGTTAAATACACAAGCTCTTTGTTAATTATTGAAATATTTTTTGACAAAGTGACAGGGCATGCACTGAAATATCCAAAACTACTAAAAGTAACTCTGTAAACACTGCAGCTGAAGTGTTTCCATAACATCTGTCTGCCAATTCTGAAACCCTGAACCTGAACATACACACCACTTGTTCAGTGTTTATTCTGCCTTTCAACAGCTTTTTGTTAGCATGGCTGACAGCCAGACTCTCAAATATGAATGAGTCAGTGCCTGGATAAAGATTCGGAGGATTGAGTTTTATTTCTTTTCTCTCTGCGGGTGAATTTACAGTCTGGATGAGCTCTCTGTTGAAAATGAGTTTCAGACAGTGCAGCGGCTTGGCTGCTCCATATGTTGCGTATTCACAGTGATTGTAGCGCATTATTTGAGAATGTCTTACTCAAAACCCCCGAAACCTGTTGAAATAGACCTGGTTTTATGTTGCATAATGCTAGGGTTAGACAATATGAATATATATCTTCTCCAGAGAGCTTTTCTTCATGCAACCCATCTGGTGCATGTAGTGTACTGTAAGTGTGAAGCGACAAGCACACCATCTAGTGGTTTAAGACTCAACTGGAATGGTGAAACATCCAATGCACTCTTTCCTTTCCCCTATCACTATTACTAGTGCTACATAAGGAACAGGACTAAAGAGAATACAAATACATATAAAGAAATACTATAACATATTGATACATGGAGCTAATAATTAATAATGATAATAATAATAATAATAATAATAATAATAATAAGAGTAATTATAATAATAATCTAAAATGAAACCTAATAGATTACTTGAATCATTGCATAGTCAGAACTGAAGGCTGTTCTCAGAACACACTCTTAAAAAAAAAAAGCTTTCTTGGCAGTAGTTGGATACTCACATATCTGTGGGGGAAATATGAAGCTACAGCCAGCAGCTGGTTAGCTTATTTTAGCATAAAAAGACATGGAGCAGGGGGAATCAGCTAGCATGGCTCTGCCCAAAGTAGTGTAAAAATGACAAGTTGTGGTTTTACTGGAGAATTGAGTCCTTAAGCACCTTAAGACGAGATTTCTTGCCTGGGAGCTTATTTTTACACTCAGGTTTTTGTACGGATTAAACAAACATGATATAACGTATTAATTAGTGAGCTATAGAGGTGTAAGTATTTTTTTGTTTATTTTTTCATATACACAGGGCGAGGCTAACTGTTTACCCCTGCTTCCAGTATTTATGATAAGCTAAGCTAACCGGTTGCTGGCTGTAGCTTCATATTTAATAGACAGCCATGAGAGTGATATCGATCTTCTCATCTAACTCTCAGCAAGAAGGTGAATAAAAGTATTTCCCACAATGTCATACCATTCCTTTAAAAGTAATTCCTTCATTATTAATTGATTGCATTCATAATAACATTGACACCCCTTGAAATGTTTCCGTTTCATATCCACCTGATTTACACCATGTAAGGGGGGTAGAAACCAGAACTGATTTTAATTTGAAGCAAATCTCTGACTGAGGTAAAATGCTCACATGTGATGTGCGGATGTTAAGCTGCTCTGTTTACGCTACCCATGAGCACAGAAATCAAGCATAACTCTTGATTATAATGCAAACTTCACGCGTGTCAATATACAGAGAGCAGCGTGCAGGAAAGAGGGCTCGGGGTATGAATCATCTGCGCTGATTGTTAACGGATTTCAATTAGGACTCACAGGAGTTAATATGATTGCTTGCTGTTTACCCTTTCTTGCTTCCTACCATGGGAGCCAATTATGCATGAGTAGCAGTAGATGAGAACTGGACACTGCTAATAGCTCTGCTTCTCCCTTTGTGTTCACATTACCGAAGGATATGGGTTGTGAAATGAGATCACTACTGACTACTGTGCTATCAGTGATTGTGCTATAAAACATTATGGGCCAGAACATAGTAAATTGTGTGACGTGACTGTGGGGTGTCAGGCTGTCTGCTCTTCCCCTGCTCTTTTATCTGTTATCCTCTCATCTCCTTCCTCTTCTTTTCCCCATTTTGTCATCTCTTGTTTTTCTCTCTTCTCCTTTCCTCATCCACTAAATCTTCCTTTTGCTCCCTTCCTTTGCTTCTTGTCCCTTCTCCTCTCATCTTCTACTCCTCTCCTTTCGTTTATCCTCTCAACTCTTATCTCCTTGCATCACTTTTTTTTACACCTCTCCGCCTTTCATCTCCTGCCCTGTGGTTATCAACAGAGACAGACAGGACATGAGCCAAGCCTCTAGCCTCATCCCCTTCCAGATCAGATTGACATATCTTAGAAAATCCGTTATGTCCTAATCAATAAGGATTAATGTACATAATATGGAGATTTCATACAAATCACAGCCATAAAATTAATCATTATCTTATTACTCAGGGAATTCATTGCCCATGTATCGCCCGATATGCGTGATTGCCTGTGTGCGTGTCCCTGTGCATGACCATGCATGCAGACAATTGGTTTTACCTCTGCTGGGCTGCTCTGTAAAGAATAAGTTGAGAGAATCGGCGAACACAACAGGAAGTAGCTAGCTTTAGTTTATGATCTATACACGTTAAAAAGGGAAGGCAGGTAGAGAAACAGAACACAAATATAAGAGATTTAAAAAAAAAACAGCAACGGCTTATGCATTGCAGGCTTATCTGACTGCACTCCACCGTTGAGATAGTGTGATGGATCCTGCAGCCAGCTGTCTTCTCTACCTGAGCAAGGTTGCTGTCGCTGTTCTCTGCTCAGACACTGGAGGGGACATGAGGGGTGATTAGCAGTTAGCAGTTCCATCAAGGATCTCCGGGGCCATCCGTGGAAAATGAAACCATCTCTGAACAGGTAACTCAATTTAACTTGTGGCCGCCTTCTCTGGAGCTACAAGCTCAAATACTTTCCCAGCTGATGAGCTGAGGTAACCGAGCATGGCCGGAGTCACTGAGTGCAACAGGAGAGGCCCGCTCCACCCAAATTGCCTGGACATGGTCAAGGGAGGCTTTTCTACCACTTTTACAGATAGAGAAGCGGAGACTGAAGAGTAGAAAGGCTCTGGGTTTTCTTTCCTTCCTTTTCAATCAATAAAATAGACTGGCTTTATCATCAAGCTATTGAGTGCTGAAGCTAGTAAAATGGAGAGTTGGTCTTCTGGAACCATTGCACAGGAGGGAAAATACTGTATTTGGACTGAATTTGTAGCTAACCGAGGAGGGACTAAAACTTTCAAAATATATTTTTCAATTCCATTTTGTGCTCCACACAGAAATGAATGGCTTCTTTTCTAAAATGATGTGTAAAAAAGATCTGTATGTGAGTTGGTATTACTTTACTTATTTTACTTAAGTCAAAGTAGCAATACAGCAATGTAAAATACTACAAGAAAATGTCCTGCATTCAAAATCATTCTTAATGTAAAAGTATTATCAACAAGGTGGAGCTAGTTTTATATATTTTCTATATTCAGTTAGATAGGTTAAAGCTTTAGTGTGTGTGTGATGTTAATGAATATCCGTTACATTCAAGCCATTGCCAAATGAGTTGCTACTGACTGATTTTATCGACAGATATTGGCTGGCTACACATCTATTAGTATCGGTGTATGTGTTGTCCGATATGCGCTGATTTGAAATTTTTTTTTACAGAACATATAATGCAGAAAATGATGCTTGGGGTAATTTAGAAATGGTGTAATTTTGTCCAGCAGAGCGTGGTCAGCAATTGACTGATACTGAACATACAGTACTGATGTTTCTTTGGCTATGTATTTTGTTAATTTTATAGAAACATGCTCTGGTTTATTGACATGGCTTTGAACCAATCGAAATCGGCATGGGTGGCGCACGGAGCCCCAGTGCCGCTTCAAAACAGCCTCGGGAAGGAACCTGTTTTGGTAGAACGTGTACGTTTAAAAGTTGTTTAAGTCGTGCAACAGAAAACTCAGATTGGACAAATAGTCTAGCTAGCTGTCTTGATTTACCTGCAGAGATCTGAGGAGCAGTTAACCACAGTCCTCAGAAATCCATCAGAGTTTAAAATTCCAACACAAAGAAAGGGGAAGGTAACTGAAATCCAGCCGAAAAGAAGGACATACGAATTTCCGGCGGCAACGGAGCAATCCCGGAAGTGGAAGGTTGTGGATATAGACTATATGTATAATAATGCATGATAATGTTAAATATTCTTTAATAAAGTTATTTGTTTAAGAAAGGTCTATTTCTATTCCAGCTAAAAAATTTGCCGGCATATAATCTGTGAATCCCCCCCCCCCTCTAAAATAGGTAAATAGGTCCCAAAAATCGGTTGGGCGTTAGTTTTGACATTGTTCATCATTATTAATGGTGTAGAGAGGTGAAAAAAATCTAAGTTCTGCAAAACAAATTTGTATTTTGTTTACTTTTTTTATAATATTGTTTTTTTTGTTAGTCTTCAAGCAGTTAAAATTAAACCATTTAAAAGTTTAGAGGGGAAATGTCTTTGGTGGAACTTCTTAAAATTCATAAACATTTGAAACATGACAAGGGGCCCCAACTATACACTTCTTTTTAATAAGGGGTCACATGACAAAAAGGTTGAGAAACACTGGTTTAATCTCTAACAATGCATTGTATTTTATAAATGATCATATATTTATGTTTATATAAAATCTTAATCTGTATAAAAACTATAACCTCAGATGTAGTGGAAATATAAAATAGCATAATTCAAAATAATAATTCAAGTAAGGAACAAGTACCTTACATTTGTACTTTACCTCAGCAGCATTGGGTTTTGGAACAGGTCAAGTTACATACATTCAGGCTCTGAAATGGATCTTCACATTTTAACAATTAGCTCCACAAAGATGTCACTCTCACCGCATTAGAAATTAGTCTTATTAGACTGTGTCATAATTGTTCTCCAGCTAAATTATATAATGATCACATTGACCTTTCCACATACCTACTTAGTAGTCTGAGTTGGTGCATTCAGGAAAGTAAATTTAATGAGTGCAGTTTAATGTGTGGCTCAATAATACTATCTTCAACTCCTATTATTAATCACAATAACAAAAAAAGTTAGCTCTGTTAATTATTGCAAATGTGTTAGAATGAAAATGCCAATGTAGCTTGAAAGCCTCTAGGTATTTCAGAGGAAGTGATGTATTGTCTGCGCTGGAAGAACTAATAAAATGTAAAAAGTCAGCTACAACAGCAGATAGATGGCTTTACATGTACACTGTCTCCATTAGAACACATTAGATGAAATTTTAATGTTCCCTGTGGGCAAATTGGGTCATTACACCGTCATGTTATAGGGAAGCTCTGAACATATACCATGTATTGGCATCTTACATTTACTATTAAGGAACAGGGGGTGTAATGAGGAAAAAGATTTTCCTTTAATGACTAAGTCCAGGTTCAAGCCTCTGTCACATTAGCATCTTTCCTTCTGAAGTAGAGCAGGACTCATAATCCCTACCAGCTGTTCTGCAGCTGAACTGAGGATAATAGAATAGAATAAACACAAGTGGACAGGCACGTGTTGATCACCTGCAGTGATTCTCATTGATTATTCACTAACACAGACACTAATTATATTTGAAAACAAAATGCAATGAAAAAAATGATGTGGTGCTGCGGGTTTTAAAACCGAGCGAAGCAGCCGTATATCATGCCTCTCTCTGTCAGCCGCATACTGTGAAAGTGAGGCAGAAGATGAAAAAGAGAAGGGGGGGTGGTGGGTACAAAAACAAGATTGAGTGAGACTGATTGTAGCCTGCAGAGGGCAACCATTAAGCTCACCAAATATCATTATCAGATTTTCAATAAGGTTGCAGCCATCAGATAGTGAATGCAGACAGTGTTGCTGCTTCTCCTTCCTGTTGCAGCTGGACCAGGTGCAACATGTTTTTGCAATTCAATCTGGCTACAAGGCCACAAGGAGGCTTTACTTATTGCTTAGATCCCAGAACAAATCATAAGCCCAGCAAATATCAAGGGCTGGTCTGCCTGGGGAGTGGCTGGAGGCTCTGGGGCTTGGATGTGCAGTGCTGTTTGAGTGGTTACACAATGATTACCTCCCCAGCGTACTGTTGTGCTGTTTGTACGCTGTGGTACAAGGGCACTTGGGGGATTTACAGTGTTCTTCATTATCAAAATTTAAATTGCTTTGCTGATAAAGTCTATCCAAAATGAACACATATTTCAATAGATTATTTCCCCCCCCCACCCCCCTGCAAAGCCTAAACACTCATCACAGGCCAAAGCTAATGAGAGATAAGAAACTAGAGATAAGGGAGTTTGGGCCTTGCAGGGTATTATTTTGCTTTATTGTGCAGAAAGGTTATAAAAGACTAAATAGTTTCCACAAGCCAGCACATATCACCTAAGATAGGTGGTTTGTTTGGAGGAAATAAGAGGGAAGGGGTTCCAAAGAATAAAAGTAGGAGCCCATCTGTCAGTGCAGTCTGGCTGAAGTTGGCCCTCGCCTCTTTGTTTTGATTATTTCCTTATCTCCCTCTTAAAGGCTGGCGGTGAGTAACAGTGACCCGCTGGATTGCTTCCTAGACCTAGACCATATTTCCTAGTCTGACTCCTGCATCGCAATTCATTCCTAATGTAAGTGGATTTATTATCAGGCTTGAAATCCCACAAAGCAGCAAAAGAATGACTTACCAATAAAGAAAAAAATGGGTGGCTTACTTATTGGCTTATTTTGAAACAGTCTAACTTGCAGTAGACTAATCTAAGGGCAAAATGAAGTCTGGCCTAACACTACAGACCAGTCTAAGATGTTTGTGAAACCGGCCATAGAACTTTGAAGCCACTGTGTTTAAAATTTCAAAACTTCAATTTTTGGCACCCCTGATTGGTACTATCAAAACTCCATGCCAGGCGGCTGCAACACAGCTTCATAGGGAGTGTCTCATTTTACTACAAACCAAAAATGATGCCATGAGAATAATTCAAAGATGTTATTATCACAAACGAGCTACAAGAAGAGGCCTAAAAGGCATTATAAAATATGGAAAAAAACACATAAATAAGCGAAAGGCTTAAACTTCGTCTCTCACTTAGGGCTGCAACTAACGATTATTTTTATTATGGATTAATCTGACAATTTTCTTGATTAATCATATTGTCTACAAAATGCCCATTGTAATTTCCAAGGTGACATATTCATATTACTTGTTTAATCAGACCAACAATCCAAAGCCCCAAAGATATTCATATATGACAAAAAAAATCAGAACATTCTCAGTTTGGCTTTTGTCCTTAAAGAATCACTGAAACAATTGGTTATCAGAATAGTTGCAGATACATTTTTGTCGATCGACTAATTATTTAGCTTGAGCTGCTCAGTGGTCAGCAGATCAGACTGTGGTTGCACCGGGCACTTTCCCTGAATAATTAAAGGTTTAAAAAAAATCAGCTGTACTATCAATTATAAAAACAATAACAAATATATATAATTTAAACTTTATAATTTGTTAAAACAAGCAGCTAAATACTTGTACAGTATACTGCATATGCATAGCACTGCTTGGCTTTCAAAGACTACGGGCATCTGTAAAAACACATGCACACACGGCACACACGGCAATTACTCTTTGCCTTGTTACTCTAGTGCTGTGATTTTTCTCCACCCGGATTGTGTCCTGTCCAAGTAAACAGTGTCTTTGAAGTATTCCCCCAATGTTAATAGCCATAGCACCTTTAATGATGAGGCAACAGACAAGGCCTGGGAGAAATATTAGCTCAGCAAGGTCATAGCAGACAAGGTCCCATCTGTCTCTGTGTAGCCTCTGTGGATCCCAGGCCCTTACATTACTGTGGCCCCGGGGCAGGGAAAATGGATCATCAATCTGATTTAGAGAGACTCTGGCCAATGCTGACATTTCCAAGCTGAATAATACTAGTTTCTTCTCCTGTCACCTTTCACAGGTAAATTCATTAATGGCTAGTGATGTTAAACTGTCTCATGTATGGCGTCGCTGAGCCTAGACCTCCAGAGAGCTTCACGTCGCATTACATCACACCAACATGCCACACCCATCACACTCTGCAGCCGCCATGGATATGTGGGTTTAGTGCAACACTGCAGTCAGGGCAGCAAAATGAAAAATAGAGCAGAAAAAGAATGTGGTAATCTGTTCATTTTTTAAGTTTGTCAGTAAACTCAATAGCCAGTCACTTGGCTCCAACTTCAGAAATGAGACACAGTGTAAAACTGGATCAGCCTTGCCTTTAGCGCAAGCACTTTACTCTCTCGCATACACAAAAAACACACACTCGACACTCTCTTGCCATGGAATTTGGTGGCTGACACAGTAGAAATGTGGTGTAAATAAAAGGCTTCTATGGCCACACGGCACTGTTGATAATGAGTCTGTAATCCATTTGATAGCCTCTAAACAGGGTGAGATTATTATGAGCCTCAGCCAGAAAAGGCAGCCCCTGAAGTAGACATTGCCATAAAGAAATAAGCATGAAGAGGAGCACCGGTCTAGTGTGGGCAGGTCACCACTGCTTGAACCTCTCCCTGTTGGTGGATCTTTGGATATGGGATGTTTGAAAGTGAAAAGGTGGGAGAAATCCCACTCTTGGTGATTTCTGTTTTCTGTTTCACGCTGTTTTTTCAGTCCCTCCAATCCCGGCTGTCGTCTTATCAGCCTTGCCCACCTACGAAGCCTCCTCATAAGCGGCTCCTGCACAAGGAAAATGTCACATTGGTCTGCCAGTGTATATTTGCTTATCTTATACTGAAAGGACTCTGTGAGAGGGAATATGTTGTTTCCACAGAGCAGGGGCCTTAAGGGATCCTTTGAAACCCAGTTCTTTTCTGCTCAGCATTCCTCTAATGTGACACAAATCCTTCCAACAGTAGAATAGCTTATCCATTCCAATGTTTCCTTTAGGATTTCTTTAGCAGGGTTAGGGTTAAAGCGTAATAAGGACGGAAGCGCCACTTTTAAGATTTACCGTATTCTCGTTTTCGGTCAAATGGCCTTTTGAATGGGAGTGCTAGGGGAACTACTATGATAGCATCAAAATCACTATTTTTAAAACACAAAGAAGGCTCGACACAACATGAAACTTTGCTCTAAATATCACCAGGGGCTCGAGCATTGAGAACATTGTTTGTCTACACAGAGTTAACTAAAAAAGGTTTTGAACAACTTACTTTAGCTGTAGGTGTCGCTACCATCTTGCCAGTCAAAAAGTGTCGATTTCCGAGGTAAGGTAACATGGAGGAGAGTAAAGATGGAAAGCTTCTAAAGCTTAGCTCCATATAAATGCACGGATAGTTTGTTGTTTTGTCGTTAGTGAAAAACAATATTGACATGTAGTTGAAAAAGGAGCCTCATATAAGAATGATATTTCCTCCTATGGAGTCCGTTCATTCACATTCGAAGATTGACACTTTTTGACTGGCGAGAAGGTAGCGACTGGAAACACCAACAGCTAAAGTAAGTCGTTCAAAACCTTTCTTTTGAGTAAACTCTGTGTACACAAACAATGTTCTCAATGCTTGAGTTCATGTGTAGAGCCCCTGGTGATACTTGGAGCAAAGTTTCATGTTGTGTCGAGCCTTCTTAGTGTTTTAAAAATAGCGATTTTGATGCTATCATAGTAGTGCCCCTAGCACTCCCATTCAAAAGTCCATTTGACCGAAAACGAGAATACAGTGAAGTTTGACTCGGGTACACAAAAACACCCTAGGTTGCATTTTGGCAGTAAATGAGTCGGTGTAACACTGACTCACTTACCGTTTTAATGTTTCCAGATGTATGATATCAGGACGATGAGCTGACAGAACTGACAAGTTGAACATTGTCCAATTAGAACGAACCCACCGCGGTGACGTTTTTGGTGGAGCTGTTCGTTTAATAGGCGACTCGGAAGAAAGCAAACGTTTTGACAATAAACTAAAAACATAGAGGAAACACTGCATTCTCAGGTTGCTTCAGGTACATTAGTTATATTTTTTTTGCCCTGTATGTTATGTGTTGTGTTCAAGCACAGCGGAGAAACAGCAGGGGAACCCCGACAGTTAACCCTGGCTGGGTGTTTAAAAACCTTGGCAGCTGCCCAAGAAGCAAGCAGGTGGCCAGGCCAGGCCAAGCTCACTGTGCTCATGTAGTCTTTGAACCTGATTCCTGCAAATCCACACATTATTATTCACCTGGAATTATAGCAGGTCTTCTCTGCACTACCCCAAAATTCAGCTCAGCCTAGCTCAGGTCTTTATTCTTTGTATCACATCAGACTTTTATTCGAGTCCAAACATCCCTGTTGAGTTCCCTCCCTCTGCACGCTGTGTGTTTGCGTGCTTTGTTCTCTCTGGCAAGGTGAATATCGTCAGGGGAGCATTTAATAAGAGAAGGATTGCTTGGAAAGGACAAGAAAGGGCCTCAGGTGGAGAACCACCCCCTGATGAGGATTAGTTTTATCCTGCATATGCAAATGACATTGATAAAGCCATAGACAGTACTTCCCCTGCTTCAGCGTGGCATTCCTCTCCTGCAGATATTCTCTTGAGAAAGAACTGCAATACAGCCTTGGGAGACAATGCTAATAGCTGAAGATGAACTGCCATCATCACGATCATCATTTGCGTCTCACACACATGGGGGGGGGGGGGGGGTCACAAATTACATAGACATGTCATTGAACAACTGGTGTTTGTTTTTCCTGATCTGCATGCTGATTAGCATGGTAAGTAACATACTTCTCTGTTCCTAAAATGCACTGGATGCTTCTTGCAATCCATGACTATACAGCTTTATCGTCTTCCCATGCTGGGACTTTCAACGTCTTAATCCCTCAGCATATTGCAGAAGATTATCTTTCTAAAATTAACTAGCTCCTTGAGACTGCAGAGATAGCAGCTGCTTTTTTGCCACTTGGCTTCAACAAACAAAGTGTCTCATTGCTCACATTAGCTTTTTAAAAGCTGTAAGATTATAGGACTATTATGCTGTATCCACTGCTGCTTGATGCATTGAAATAGAGGAAATGTTTGTGTGCAGGTTGGAGGATTCTTAAGATTTTTTTTGTTGCAAAGGCTGTTGGAGAGCATATGTGCTCTGCACGTGTCACTGTGCTGGGAAATATAGATGGAGGAATTGTTGAGGGCTGCTGCCAATCCCACTTCAGTCCCGGTGTGTCTGGCATTTATGAGAGGCAGTCAGTCTAATTTACCCAGAGGTAAACTTAATCTGGCACATCCTGTGGAAAAAAGCACTGCATCTTTTATAACAAAATATAGATTAATCATGCTTATAGCTGCAAGTAAACAAGATTTAAATAAAGCACATTGATTATTAATAGAGTTCTTATATTGCCAAAAAGCACCAACTAATCCTTCATTTAGCCGGGGCTCCAGGAAAAAGGACTCAGCAAGTTAAAAAAAAATCTCTACTGACCTCTTTTTATATATGTAGATCCATACTGCAGGGAATAGGCTAAGTCATTAATACTGTACATGGTCATTAGTCTCTCACTTCATAGGTTACCGCATGTCCACTATTATAAGCTATCAAGTCTGGAGTTGTAAATGTTAATACAAGGGTCATAAATTGATTTAGCATTTATGTAGCTCTTTTTTCCAGAAAGTAAGTGGTCAAATGGTCCATTGAAAAGGTCTTGCAAATTAATTTAAAAGAGCTAAAATGACAAAGTAGGTAGGATGTGCACCAGCCAAAATGATTTTTTGCAGCCTGGTAACCAAGAAAGTGTTCTTACTCATTAATGTTGTTACTGTTATTATGTTTTGGCTTATTACCCTATTAAAATAGGCCTAATCAGAAATAACTACTATTAACAGTTAATCATGGATCATGTTGATGACATGCTTGCTATTATTCCTTTTGAGTTTGAACCCCTCTTTCTGCTAAATGAATGTTAACCAATGTAATGTAGCCTAAATTAAAGGCTCAAAGACTTTATTGTACTGATCTTAGCTTGGCAGTAATTTGCGACAATAGGGATGCTGTCTTTTATTCTGCTGCTGCATTAATAGGAAACTAAATGCAAAGAATTCATTCATTGTCATCAATTTATCATTCTTATTCAGGAGCCAGAAGATTCTTTCACAGCATACATTGAATATAAAGGCAGAAAGACAACCTTGACAGGTTGCTAATTTATCACAGAGCAATTACAGATTCTTAGAATAGGTCACACTTACACCTATGGGCAATTTAGTGTCATTAATTCTCCTGATTTGCATGTGTTTAGACTGTGGGAGGAATGATTAATTAATCAGTTATCAACAGCAACAGGTGAGAGTCTCAGGTGTGAATCAGGTCATGGATAGACTCTTATAAAAGCACCTTTTAGAGATTATAAACTCAACAATTCAGAGGGAATACTATGCTCTTTACTCCACTACATTTATCTGACAGCTTAAATGTAATAGTTACTTTACAGATTAAGATTTTACATACAGAACGTACAATGAGTTTATAAAATATGATGCATTGCTATTAAACTAGTTAACACAATATAGCTCCACCTCAACCAACTACAACAGTAAAATGCTACTTAATGCATCACTAAAACGCTTTTGTTTTTGCGTTTATTTTTCACGAGAAGACTTTTTCTATGCACACAAAAGGCTTATTTCTCTTAGATTTTGAGCACAAATATTAAAATCTGTGTTGGTGAGATTCTCCTTTGCCAAGATAATCCATCCCCCTGACAGGTGTGGCATATCAAGATGCTGATTAAACAGCATGATTATTACACAAGTGTGCCTTGGGCTGGTCACAATAAAAGGCCACTATAAAATGTGACACATATCACATAACACAATGCCACAGAGGTTTTGAGGGAGCGTGCTATTGGCATGCTCACTGCCGGATTGTCCACCAGAGCTGTTGCCTGTGAATTGAATATTCATTTCACTACCATGAGCAGTCTCCAATTTCCTTCCAGAGAATTTGGCAGTACATCCAACCGCAGACCACATGTAACCACGCCAACTCAGTACCTCCACATTCAGCTTCTTCACCTGTATGATCATTTGAGACCAGCCACCCGGACAGCTGATGCAACAGCTGGTTTGCACAATCAAAGAATTTCTGCACACTCTGTCAGAAACCATCTCGGAGAGCTCATCTGTGTGCTTGTCATCCTCAGCAGGGTCTTGCTGACTGCAGCCCGCATCGTTTAATTGACTTGAGCAAATGCTCCCCTCCGATGGTGTCTAGCAAATATATCCTTTTCCCAGAAGAATCGTGTGTTATCATAAAATGCTGTAGCCATGTGGAATCCATAATTCAGAGGGCCTAACAAATGTCTTTTTTTCAAGATAACACTGCACATTTTGTAGTGGCCTTTTATTGTGACCAGCCCAAGGCACACCTGTGTAATAATCATGCTGTTTAATCAGCATCTTAATATGCCACATCTGTCAGGGGGATGGATTATTTTGGCAAAGGAGAATCTCACTAACACGGATTCAAACAAATTTGTGCAAAGATTTGAGATACATTTTCAATGCGGGACTTTCACTTGCAGTGAATATTTATATATTGCAGAATTGATGTGTAACAAAGCCAGTCGCCTATATAATGTCTGTAAATATGTGTTTCTTCGGAATTCATTAACTTTCTTTAGCTGTTCTTTAGTCTCTGCTCCGTTCTGTGCAGGACTGACCTCCTTCACTGCAAACCAAAAACCAAAAGACGTTTCTGGCTCACAGGCAGGTCAGTTGTTACTCATGATCTGGAGTGGCCACTTTCAAGACAAGGACAGGAGGAAGAAGCTGAAGCCTACATAAAACAACATGAATGGGCCATCCATTCGAAGAGTAATGAGGGCTTGTATGGTTTTTTCCCTGTATCAATGCCTGTGTGTGCTTTTATAGAATTATTATTCACTATTTTGTGCTGAACTGTGTTCGGCTTCAACTCACTCCCTTGTAATATAAGCTATTTCATAGTGCATCTATTATCTGTAATCTGATAAAGATTTAGCAGCAGTGTATGGTTGCTCTGCTCCAGCTTCCTTTGTGTGCAGTAAAGCTGAGACTCAGACAAGTGAGTCATGTTGGAAGTGACAGCAGATATTTATCACCGCCACTGTTTATGGCGCAGCCTGCATGAACACTTTTTTTCTTTTTTTTTCTGTCAATCTGAACAGAAGAGTTAAGCACTAATAAGACAGCTTCAGTGTTCATCTCGCACACTCCCCTCCTCTCCTCTGTCAGATGAAGGAAGAGATCTGAGCGCGTCCTGGAGAGCCT
Organism: Gymnocephalus cernua; assembly: GCA_023631565.1. Lineage (NCBI taxonomy): Eukaryota > Metazoa > Chordata > Actinopteri > Perciformes > Percidae > Gymnocephalus > Gymnocephalus cernua. The sequence goes on along the minus strand of CM042433.1, from coordinate 8,920,879 downwards.
CCCTAGTGATCACTGGGTAGAAATAAAGCCGATTGCATAAATAAATAAGAACAACCACCACTGACTGACTGGCTTGATGTGTTGCAGCGGTAGATTTAGCCCCATCAATGTTTGAATATGTGGAAATCAAAAACATTTGATTCGCTGCATGCTGGCAAGCACCCACTTTTCAAAATTAGGACTTGCTCCTGTATCGACAACACCCCCCCCACCCCCCCTCTTCAATTTGTTCTTTTTGAAGCTTAAACATCCTTCACTAACCTGTTTCTTTTGATCTATGTTTGTGATTGGATTTCACAAGTGAGATTATTAAAAAAGATAATGGTGTTTACCTGATTTCTCTTCACGACAGCCTTCATGCAAAGAGTGTTCTTTAGATGTTTTGCATTCAGTGTACTGCTGCATGCAAGCGTCATGAACAGGTTAATAAATACGCTGAAAAAAACATTTACTGCAAAATGATCCATGCAGAAAATGACTGACCCTGATGGGAATACATTTCTATTTGCTTTTGGTCTCAGCCTGTGATCATGATATATCTACATCCCTGCAGCTACGTTGTGATTGCTGAGGTCGTCTCCTAATGGTTTGCTGTTTGCTTTCACTGCACCTTCAAATCACTTGTATCACCTTGTGAACTTAGACACATTTTTTCTAAAAGCATCCGGAGAGCGAACAAGGGATGTACTTGCTTTGCTGGACCTGGCAGCTCCCTTGTGCACCATTGTGTCTCTGAGGCCTTCATCAATTATGTCCTCAGGGCTCAATCTACCAGCATATTTCCACTCTCAAATGAATGGAATTCTCTACTATTTAGCTGCTAATATGGCTTCTGATGGTCCCTAAAGTCTGACAGGATGGGTTTCCTGCACTCTAGACTAGGCCCAACGTAAAAAGGGGCTGACTCTGGGCGCACTGGTCATTTTATCTGATCTCCTCGTTTCCTGCTAGTTGCATTAGCTTGCCCACTGGGGTTTCTTTTGGCACATTAAAACAGATTTGGGTTAATAATTGATGCTGCAATTTATGGACTCTAGTGCCTTAGGTTCAATTGTAAGCCTCCACTTAAAAAGAAAGCATGCCTCTCATTCCTGCCTTTGCCTCAGAGTGCTGTGATTTATAACTTTAGTTTGATGGTGTGCAATTTATTGTATAGGAGTCTATTGAAGAAAACGACCAGACGTATCATTTTTCATACAACAGTCATTTTGATGTGATTATGTTTGAGTTTCAGATTTCTCCTTCACACATCATCAAGACAATGAAGAAAGAAAATATTGATCTATGCACCACGAGCAGTAAATCTATTTGTATTTGTGCAGCGCTGGGCCCCTGGCTCTCGTCTTTGATTAAGAAACTGTGCCTGAAAATAATGTTCAATATCAACACTAGTCCTGACATGATGTGAAAAGGTCTAGGATGTTAATCAATAGTATTACATACAGTAGGTGATCAAAGAAAGTGTGATGTATGTGTAAGCATTAGGCTCAGATTTCATTACAATTCTGCAAAGAGGCTATCAAGAATTCCATGTCTCATAATGTTTTTCTATGATAGCTTCTCTTTCTCAACAAGTGGAAGTGAGTCGTATATTTCATCTGAATGTGTCACTCAACTAAATGTTCCAGTGGATTCAATTTAATGCCTTTCTGAGAGGAAAAAATATAACTCATAGGACTCTGGCCTTCAGATGCTTGGATAGAAGTGCAAAGTCTAAAGGCAACTCGACTTTGAGTCGTGTCATTTCTAGCCACGCTAGCGGCATGGCTCTAGGGAGGCAATATCAGTTGGTCCATCACTTTGGTCCAGACTGAAATATCTCAACAACTATTGGATGGATTGTCATGACTTTTTACACAGCTATACACGGTTCCCAGAAAATGTATCACACTTACTGTGGTGATCCCCTGACATTTGCTCTAGCACCACCATGTGGTTGACATTTATGGTATTAAGTGAATGTCTCAACAACTATTGGATGGATTGCCATGAATACAGACATTTATGTCCTCATTAGCATGGATTTTAATAACTTTGGTGATCCCCTGACTTTTTGTTTAGGTAAAAGTTTCAAGTTGTCCAATACCTTGGTTTATAGTCTTGCATTCCCAGAGCTTTCTGCACAGTGCCGTGGAGGAGTGTCTGGCTAGTCCACACAGCATTCCGGGATGGGACAAAAATGTGCTCTGGTTTATTGGCATTTCTTTAAGACAATCGTCTTGGGCGTTGCTAAGCGCCGGACGGAGCCACGGTGCCGCTGCAAAATAGCCTCGGGAAGGAACTTGTTTATGTGGAACGTGTACGTTCAAAGGTTGTTTTATTCGTGTAAACTCATTCAATCTCATTCAATCAACAGTAAACTCAAATTGGACAAAAAGTCCAGCTAGCTGTCTGGATTTACCCTGCAGAGATCTGAGGAGCAGTTAACCATAGTCCTCATAAATCCACCAGAGTTTAAAATCACAACACAAAGAAAGTGGAAGGTAACGGACATCGGGCCAAAAAGGCCGGTGGAATTTCCGGCGGCACCGGAGAAATCCCGGAAGTGGAGTGTCATGGATATAGACTACTTGGTTTTTGACCAAATGCCTGCTTAACTAATTCTGCAAACTGATCTCAATAAGTGGCATATGTATGACATGCCAATTTGTATGCCATTTTGGCGTATAATCGCATTGTAGCGTGTTTATCAACGCCGTTTGGCCTCCATTGACTTACATTAGCTTGCGATTGCGTGTCAATTTACGCCGTAGCGAGTAGTATGAAAGCCCGAAAATCCGCATAGGGAGGTTGGTTGGGGTGGTGGACGGGTCAAACAACACAGGACTTTCACCCAGGAGACCGGCGATCATGTTGCGCCTGTCACATACGGCGTAGTCATATACACGGCTAGCTCAAAATGCGTACAGAAAGTGGCGTGTATGTTTATGCGAAGTCATGATGTCACGTTGAATTCTGACATTCTAATCAGCCTCAGCTGTACTTTGTGTTTAGTGCTAATAAGCCAAAGTTAGCATGCTTACATGTAAAAAATTATCAGCATGGTAACATTGTTACTGTGAGTATATTTACATTAAGCTAAAAGCACTGCTGTGCCCAAGTACAGCCTCACAGGTGCTGTAGACTCTCACAGGTTTGAGCTATCACTCATTCATGCTTGTGGTCAGTGCTTGTCAAGTGTGAACACATTATTTGTCTCAGTGGTGGCTGCACCTTGTCTAATCATATGCTTTTTTATGCAAATTAAGTTCAATCTGAAGGTCAGCCAGCAACTTTGTTCAGCAGCAGTATTTCAGTAAAGCACACCAGATGAGCAGACACAGTTGTAGGGGATGTTCAAGCTGATGACATACAGTAGAAAGACTCAGCCCATATGGGAGCACCTTGGGACTGGATGGGTTTTGCACATTAAGCATGGTGTCATCTTTTAATGACAGAATACAAAAAAACTAAAATAAATCTAAGTGAAAAGAATCAGTTGTGATCTTTTGGCATTTTTAGTGGTCTCAAAGACTATAATTCCTTTACTTTTTCAAGGAAATTAATAAGGGAGAGGAGGATTCCCAACAGAGTAGAATATAAAGCAGGAAGAAGCATAAAGAAATACACCTGTATTCAATCCCCAGAAAAGAGGGATTGCTACCATTTCCAGCTCGATTTTAATTTCCTGTTTATTTCACTCTCTGAAGCTTTGGGAACTCTGAAAGGATTTAAATGCCCTTCAGTCCCCGTGTCTTTCTCCCATTGCCTTTGATTTATAGATTTGATTTTCAGCTTGAAAGCCAAAAGGGAGAAATTCCAAAAGGGGGAAAAAAAACCCACCATCATGACATGTAGGAGCTTAAAGCGAGCTGAAAGGTGGAGGAAATAGGAGGGATATAAAACGCCCATTGCCAGCTCCACGGATGAAATATGAGGAATTGTCGGAAATCATGTTACAAAACGTGATATGTAGCAAATGAACTGGGCTTTATTCAATCCCCGAGCAACCATAAGAAGGCCCATTCTGCTCTGTCTGTATTGTGCTGTGCCCTGTGTCGACAGGACTCACTTTCACTCGATACTGTCGGGCACCCATTAAATTCTACAATACACAATCATTCCTCCCTCCAAACTCTGTAAACACAGAGTGCTCTCTGTTGCTCTCATTCACTTTGAGCAGTGATGTCTCAGCAGGAGATGTCACTTAGGGACAGGCACCCTTATTTGACCATGACTCCATAGTGCATACAAAACAAGCCATGACTATAAACCAAGTAGGTATGAATATATGCATTTCCTCACCTTGACTCTCCCTCTATATGCAAGAGATCAGCTGGGAACACTCAAAAAGGCTCCCAGTGTGCCGACAGTGAGGCGGCCCTGGGGAAACGGCAGCTTTTGTGACCTACAGTTCCCGCCACTGTGCTCCTAGGGGAGCAATGGACCATGGGGAGCCCAAAGGGATACAGACCATGGCTGAGAGGCAGGAGGGATACTGGGGGACTGTGGAAGCACTGAGCTCACTGAACAGATAAACCCAGGGGATTACTGTCGGACTGCATGCTCCTCAGGCTTGCACATAGTCGAAATGGGAAGCAGTTTAGCTTGAACCTCTTTTAATTGAGTACGGCCTCCAGCTAAAGGAGATGACATACAGTGTATGAGGCAGCAGCCATAAGTGTCAATTCAAGTGGATGGCTTTTATACATAAAGGTATTGATTTATTGTTCCACCTTATGTGATAGCTATGTGCGGTATTTTGTAATTTCCACCTAATGAGTGAGAGAGATTAATTCATGTGCATGATGAATTGCGCAGCGGCAAGCAGTCAGGCGGAGCAGATTCTTGTTCAAAGTGTGTGTGTGTGTGTGTGTGTGTGTGTGTGTGTGTGTGTGTGTGTGTGTGTGTGTGTGTGTGTGTACCTTTTGTGAATGCTTTTCATACTCTGGTATAGACTGCAGCAGCTCCATATGGTAATGAGCTGTGTAAGATGAAGAAAATGTGTTATTTGCAACACAAACAGCACTGCAGTTAACTCAAGCAGTATAGGCATATTTTACTCACACACTTTTTAACACTTTTCAAGTGTAAAGTTCACGTGAAAAATTGAAGAATGGGCTCATTTGCGTTGCAATGATACAATGAGCATTTTAGAGAAATGAAATACTTTAATGTGAGGCTTGTACAATGCAACTACGTCAACCGCTATGTCACTGTGGTGGCATGTGACCAGCTGCCACCACATAAATTGAAATGAATAACAGACTAGGACGCTTGCCGGCCAAAGGGAAGATGATGAGGTTATGATGCCCATCTGCAATATGTGCAGTGTCTCTGTGTTAGCGTCCTCATTAAAATCAAGATTGTTTTAATCTGCCCAAATTGGTCAGTTTAAACACGCTGACACTTGGCACTTGTGCCTCTTCTCAGTGTAGCTCTCCTTTGTGTCACATCACCAGTGCAGAGCTGCAATGTATTTGGAGCTACAGTCTGTACTTGAACAAAATTAAAGCTACAAAGATTAATTGATTAATCGATTAGTTGTCAACTCTTAAATTAATCACAACTATTTTGATAATTGATTAGTCAGTTTGAGTAATTTTATGACTCAAATAAGTGGTAAAAGTTATTTGATTCCAGCTTCTTAAATGTGAATAATTTCTAGTTTCTTCTCTCCTCAGTGACTACGTTTACAAGCAGCCAATAACCCGTTCAAAACCGGAATATTAGCAATAACCTTGTTGCGCACGGCCATGTAAACACTGGCAAAAACCCGAATATGCTCATATTCCTGTTTTTAAAAACCCGAATATGACCCCTGGGTTACCCCTTTTCTAACCCAAATATTTGGTCATGTAAACGCATATCGGCATATCCCCATCAAAAGGAACATTGATTTGTGTTCTGCGCATGTTCTATTCGCAAGGAATCTTGGTCTTTTGAGTAGAAGAACTTCTTGTATGCGCCATCTGGCGCATACAAAAACCCGGCTGCAGTATACCGAAAGTAAACAAGAAGTAGAGGTAAACATGGCGAGACGCAGCACAGCACCACAATTTTGGAGCGAGGAGGAAACCAATTTCTTTATTAGTGTGGGGAAAACCATGAATATCTTTTATTGTTGTTGTGTTTGTTGAAATTACGCCGTTTACATCGGGATATTGCCAATTGATTACAAATTCCATGTATACAGGAGTAACTCTTTCTGCTCTCGCATGTAAACGGGTTATTTTGAATGTTTCAGAAACCCGAATAGTGACCTTAATCCGACCATAACCCGAATATTGGCTGCTTGTAAACGTAGTCTGTGACAGTGAACTGAATATCTTTGAGTTGTGGACAAAACAAGACATTTGAGGACGTCATCTTGGACTTTTGGGAAACACTGATCCACATTTTTCACCATTTTCTGACATTTTATAGACCAAACAACTAATCGAATAATTGAGAAAATAATCAACAGATTAATTGACTATTTAAATAATCGTTAGTTGCAGCCCTAAACAGAATGTTCTATATTTCTGAGCAATGTTTTAGAAATCAAATAAAAACAAGAACAAACCATTGTTGAATAAAAATGGTAATCATAGATCAAAACTTCAGCTGCACACATTGCACTGAGAAAGTTTACACGTTTATCACAATGCAGGTTTTTATCTTTGTCCTGAATTCTGTCTGTGTTGTGAAGGAACTAACCGTGGATTCCCAGTAAAAAGGATAATGGTTTACTTTACTTGAGGGGACACAAAAACAGAAAAACAGATAAATAATGACGTAAAGAAACACAACTATATTACTATTATTACTTGACAGGGCATGGAAATAGTAACTATAATGCAAGTAATTATAACTACTTATATATTTTCAAATCATTTAGTTCCTGATTTGTTCCTCACTAGTTTCTTGGTAACTGTATCCTACTGTAAAATGTTACCAACAAAGCAATTATTTGCAATGAAAACATACTTAATTTATTGGAGCTAATACATTATTTTTTATATTGGTTTCTTTTCTTTGGCAGATAAACAGTTATGAAAGGTGGTCATCTGTAACTGTCTTCCTGTCGTCACACTGGCACGTCACATCACCCCTCCGCCCACATACAAACACACAGGGTGGTTATGAGTCATTCACAAAGACTGTGGCTAAAATTTCCTCCATCACAGTGTACCATGAAGACACTTGTGATCAAATAAATTTAGAGAGCTACTCAAAAGGTCAGCTAATTAACAGACACAAGACGAGAGGCATTTGCTATCACAATCAAATTTGTGGCTGAAGTCCTCCTGGCTAACTAACACAGCTGCACCCACTTATCACATAAATCCGGTGGATCATCCGTTTAGCCATCAAAACAAAGGCCCAGTCACCCACTAATAGGGTTTCAGGAAGATTCCAGAACTGTGTGGGTGGGAGGTCAGCACCTATAGGTCCATTACTGCCATATATAATACCTCTCATCATTATCCAGGCAGGCTCCAAATCAGGAGGACATACTTGTAGCGTCTGTAAGAAAGAAAAACAGCAGCAGTCCTCAGTTAGCATTCCTTTAGCTTTCCTCTCTGTTAACACATCTCTGTGTACCATTGAAGCAGACTTATTGCCATATAACACATGAGTTTCAAAGAAAGCCCGGGGATAAAAACTTCCTGTTACCAAGAGGCCATCCACATGAAGACGCGTTTGGATGCAAACGCACTTTTTTTGCATCGTTTGGGCCAATTGTCCACACAAATCCTGTAAACGCACTGCCCGTAAACGCACTTTTTTGAAACCTGGTCCCAGGGTGAATAAAAAAAAAACACGGCTCACGTTTGGCTTCGTGTGTACAGCGAAACCGCATAAGTGCGTATTGATGATGTCATCCCGGAAACATCGGATCATTGATGTTTGTTTGACTGCCGATGTTATCTTAGCAGAGCTAGCGTAGCTCTGCTAGCTAGCGCGCTGCAATCATGTCCGATAGAATGTAAACAAAGTTTACATTCTTTTTCTAGGTGGCCTTTATATAACGAGCAGTGGTGAAAGTTATTAAAGTCTAGTCCATGGATGTAGTAAGCTAAGAGAACTAGCTAACAGTCATGTTATGAAAGGAAGTGGAAGTGACTGAAGGCTGCTCTTCTTCTTCATTTTGTTAATTTCTGTAGCAATAACAGCGCCGCCTACAGGCCTGGCATATGAAGTACCGTGTTGAGTCATTTACATATGGATTCATGTGGACATGAATTTTCTTGACCCGAATCCAGGGAAGACGGATGTGTTTTCATCCTAACGTCTTCGTCTGAATGGGGCCCAAGATGCCCCTGCAGTTACGTATTCCGGTGGCCACTTGTGCATTATCTGTCTATCTTTCACATTTCAGAGTGTGAATGGGTACTGAGCTCACAGCAGCAACTTTACTAGGACATAATTAGAAGGGAACTGGTATGACAGATGGATTACAATCATAATTGAGAGCGTGGAGAGTCTATCGTCCTAGCTGCAGTGCACCTGCTTTGTCTTTGGCATAAACAGCAGAAGAGGTAAGAATTTGTCTTCCCATACAGCATGCCTGTAGAATTACAATAACTGCTTACATTGACGAAGAAAAGTGTAGATAGCCTGATTTTATTATTCCAAAGCAGATGGTGCAAAATGAGACATGCAGCTCAGTGACCTTCATGTTGCTAATCTAACATTGCCCCTACATTGATCTAACATTAACACCTCACCCCTCACAGAATATGCATGACTCCAAACGGGGCCGGTGGCCTACTTGCTTTCGAACAAATCACTCCGACATGCAATTACCTCCCGCTCTGGAGTTATTTCTTTCCTGTGGATACGACGGCCCTTTCATTTGTGTCTGGGAATTAAACAGGTTTCCAGGTTAATTAATTTGACAGACAGACCTCATTGTGCCTAGTGTCAGCCCAAAAGGAAACCTTATTGCCTCTTGTCCTGAAGGTTGACTTTTTATTGTTCTTTGATTCTTCATTCTTTAAAGGAGCACACAGTGCCAGCCCTATAATTGACTTGAAGAAGACTGCATTGAGCAGATGTGTTATTGAATGCTTAAAACAATAGCTCTGATTAGATTAATAATTAGATAATTAAATTAGGAATGCGCACTGAGAGACACTCAAAGGAACAATTGTATTACCATTGAAGTCTACAGTAAGTGCATTTGTTCGCCTTGTTTACCTTCTCGTTGAACTGTCTGAAGACAACTTCCTGAAAACCTTGCCGTGAAGTGATGCTACTCTTTTTTTTTTCTTCTAGCCAGCTGAATGACGTCTCGCAGGGAAAGGGGGCTGAAAACTCTGGTCTCTCATAGGAGCCCATCATTTATCTAGTGGGATGCATTGAAATGTAGTGCACCCCTGGCATATGGAAACCATGGCTGTGTTTGTTTAGTCAGCTATATATTGAACATAAACCTCTTCTAGGATACATTCACTCCCCTCCTTGCTTGTTGCTTCCTACTTCATCCCATGGTGAAATGGAATTTATCTGAGTGTGTGTAACTTTGTGTTCACGTGACCGAGTGTCTGTGTGAAAATGATGAAGAAAGACAGAAGATCCAAACCAAAGTGCAATCTAAGTCTAAATCACACAGCCTCCCCGGGGGAAAAGACCCCTCTTCCTGGGGTTAGTCAGTGAATTAAATGACGGTGAGGGCCCCATTTTTCAAAAGTAACCTTTCCGTTGACAGTGTAAGTGGGAGTCAGGCTCTCACCGCAGACTCCGAGCAGTGGAATTAGTGTCGTGCGTAGCGACACCAGTCTCTCAGGGTGTCATTTGTAGGGGCTGCTGCAGCATTTTTCCAGGCCTGTCTGCCTGTCTCAGTGTCCTCACAGCGGAGGAGGCCATCTGCCCCCATCCCGTCTCACATCCCTCATTTCTTTTCTCAGCAGTCTCTTTCCAGCAGTTCCCACACAGCGTCCTTAAATGTATTTTTGGTGCAGCTCATGAATGTTGGCCTTGACGTGCAACTTGTGCACCCAAAACCACATTGACGTGCTTGGAGTTGGACATGCATGATTTGCCTCTTGAAAGATTTTCATGCAAAATCAGTGCAGCTAATAGAGATAAATACACTACATGGCAGGATTAGCTTTGAATTAATCTCCATTCAATTTAATTAATTAGAAATTTGTCCATCCAAGCCTGTAATGTCAATAGGACATGTTTCAATTAGAGCTGTATCGCCTTTTCTAAACTTTTAATTGAACAGAAACGAATGGAACGAACATGTTCATAAAATGGGATTCTATGCCTCGTAATTATTTTCACGATAAAGCAACTCAAGAAACTTAGCTGACTCATCCTATAATCCATTCATTGTCTCCTGTTTGTTACTTCCCAAGGTGCTGCTGTGATTTCTCAACAGCAGCCCTGTGGATGCCATTGTTGGGTGTGTGGTGGCTGGTTTAGAAGTGGTCCATTTTTAAGGTTACTTAAAAACGAGGGCCTATACATGAATTATGTATCTACAGAGTGCTCAGTCGACACCTTTTCTCACACTGCAACCCACTGAATGAATACAGCAGTCATTAGTAGAGCCTAACAATAACATCTTGTTAATATGAGATTTGAATTACACAAACTACCTTTTTTTAATTAATGCCATAAATTGCCAAGTGAGTCCCTGGCTAATGCATGCCCACTAAAAGCAAATTATCATAATCTGCTTGTTTGTAAAAGCACCGTCTGTGCAATCAAATAGTTTGGTGATGATAGTGTTTTGTTGGGAAGATGTGAGGGCTCCTTGTTCCTAAAGGTGTGGTTAATTCTCACCAGTCTGTGTGCCAGCATGAGGCTGTGCGTGTGCGTGTGCGTGTGCGTGTGCGTGTGCGTGTGCGTGTGCGTGTGCGTGTGTGTGTGTGTGTGTGTGTGTGTGTGTGTGTGATGAATCCAGAGTGTCTTCTGAAGAAGGGTTGCCTGGGAGACCAGTCTGGACCCCTCCAAACGTGTCTGTTCTCTCTCTCTCTCTCTCTCTCTCTCTCTCTCTCTCTCTCTCTCTCTCTCTCTCTCTCTCTCTCTCCTCCGTTTTAAAGGTGCATCAGTAATGAATCCAAACTGTTTAAGGAAAAGCACTTTTTAGTCGGCGGTTACAGCCCTCCATACATACAGCTCTGCTCTGTTTTCATAATGCCTTTAGATCTGTTTCATGCCTCCCACCGCCAACATCAAAAGAAAAGAGGAAAAAACACTCATACTGTTGCGTGTGTGTGTGTGTGTGTGTGTGTGTGTGTGTGTGTGTGTGTGTGTGTGTGTGTGTGTGTGTGTGTGTGTGTGTGTGTGTGTGTGTGTGGTTGGTTGAGTGGGATAAAGGAGGGAGGGTAGAGGTATATAGAGAGAAAGAGATTAGGAATGCGCACTGAGAGACACTCAAAGGAACAATTGTATTACCATTGAAGTCTACAGTAAGTGCATTTGTTCGCCTTGTTTACCTTCTCGTTGAACTGTCTGAAGACAACTTCCTGAAAACCTTGCCGTGAAGTGATGCTACTCTTTTTTTTTTCTTCTAGCCAGCTGAATGACGTCTCGCAGGGAAAGGGGGCTGAAAACTCGGCGCACACAGTGAATCCCTCGCTGTGACTCATTCATTTTGTATAAATGCGAGCGGTTGCGGAGACCGAAAAAGAACCGGGGCGTTAATTAGCTGGGGTTGTCTTAGTCCTCTGCTCAGTGAACGCACATTTGAGCGCATAACCTACTACTCGTTTTCTTTCCTTCTTTTTTTTGAGACTGTGGAGATGATATGCACCTCTGGGAGACACCGACCGAGCCATGCATGCGCTCCCGTGGAGTTGGTCAGAGCAAGAAGAAATGTCACCCACTTCTGCCGGTCCTAACATCTAAGTATTGATTTTTAGAGCTAATTCCTTAAAATTCACTAATGTTATTTGGTAGAATTGGCGCTTTAGATTGTGAAGATTCTCAGCAGCGGCTTCATTGCGTTTCGCTTTTTGGATTCAGCATACATGGACAGAATTAGGCCAGTTCATCAGCGGCGGGTGCTCATCTTCTTTTGCTGATATTTTCTGTCGAATGGATGTAGCCTCTCTCTCTCCGGGGGAACTAAATTACCGTCAGGAGCTTCACGATTCAACAAGCTGCACCGCTCACTCCTGGCAGCAAAGCGATGGGCGCAGTTTGTCTGAGCCATCTACTGCGCCTTGCTTCTTAAGCCCAGCTTGTTGAATCTCCTTGCTGACAAGAATGGGTTCGTTTTAACAAACTTCTTCGCCTCTCTGGTTCTATCTTCGGCGGATTGCAGACTCCATCTTCCCTAAAAGTTGATCATGGCTGGTGCTGCTTTGTGCGTGAAGCTGAGCACTATATGGAGAGTGTTTTGGCTCATGAGGACTGTGGTAGATTTTGCGCTGCCTCAGGAGACTTATGCGCCCCATTCAATACGGACTGAGGGGCACCTGACCCTCGGTGGACTCTTCCCGGTGCACGCTAGAGGGGCCGACAGCACACCGTGCGGGGACCTCAAAAAGGAGAACGGCATCCAGCGGCTTGAGGCCATGATGTACGCTTTGGACCAAATTAACCAGGACGAGACTCTCTTACCCAACATCACCTTAGGCGCCCGGGTGCTGGACACTTGTTCGAGGGATACTTACGCGCTGGAGCAATCTTTAACTTTCGTTCAAGCCCTGATCACGAAGGACACCTCCGACGTGAGATGCACTAATGGGGAGCCACCGGTATTTGTCAAGCCTGAAAAAGTGGTGGGAGTCATCGGAGCCTCCGCGAGCTCAGTATCGATTATGGTTGCCAACATCCTACGCCTCTTTCAGGCAAGTCTTTGAGCGTGAGCGATAGTTTTGTGGCTTTAAAATAGTGTTTTCACGGCTACAGTGTGTGTAAGCTGCTCCGCTTTTTAGGGAGGAGTGAAAGTGTTGCGCCTCATTGCTACCCACCCAGTAGGCTACCGGGAAGCAGATGAGAACAGGAATTCCATATAAGTAGCCTAGTAACAGCAAAAAGCATTTTCTCACAGGGAAAGATCAAATAGTTTAACAAAAATCTACTATTTTCAGGTGATGTCATATAATGTACATGCTTTTTTTTCTCGATTTGATGCATGGTATGGCTCATTTTCACCTAGAGTTCTCTTCATCTTAAAATATTGTAACAAAGGGAAGGCGAAGTGAGTTTGGGTGATTTTCCCCTCTGTGTGGACACTGTGTGGATGAGACAGCTGAGTGTGCTGTGGCTTGTCCCCGGTGGTGCTGAAAGAACAGCTCCCGTCTGTTCCAGTCTCACTCCAGAGTCTGGATGAGTGGGCACTGACAGCCTGACACAATCACACCCAAACTCAACAACCCTCTCCTGAGAATAACAGGCCTGCTTCATGTGATTGCACATGATTAGGCTATATGAGCCTCTTGTAAGGAGAGACTGCAGGCCTTTTTATGAGTTGTTTTGAACCTGAAAGCTTTGATTTATGGTGCAGTTGGCTTGCTTTTATCTACAGGGGGCTCTTCTTCGAGATGAGCTTGTTTCAAACTCTTTGCACCCTAATTGAGCTCGATGGCTTTGAGTAAATGAAATTAATTTGCACCACTAATTTCTAAATTAGTTAGCTTGGGTTTATGGGAACACATCTCTATTCCTGTTGGCTCAGAGTCGACTGATAGTGTTTGCCCACTGCTGGTGCTGCAGTGTAATGGGAAACACAGCAGGGCAGCAATACAGCAGATTAATTATTTAAAAGGCATCTCTATAGCAAAATATCTAATTACTATGTGGATGCTTTTGCTAATGTACAGATATCTATGCTGTTTTTTTTTTCCGTGTGAGGACAATGGAATGGCTCATCAGAGCTGCAGTGTTAGTGCTAATGATTTGTGGTTGCAGATTGTAATTATACAGTCTTGTCATCTTGTGTTTTGTTTCAGTTCAATTAGACAAACCATGGGGCCTGACTGTAAGTAGCTGTCTAACTGCTACTGTAAGACCGTCAAAGTACTTAACATGCTTTTAGCCCCCCTCTTCCTTTTCTTTTCACACACACTTACACATGCAACATTCTTGTTTTTTTACAGCATACATCCTCTGGGGTTTTTGCTTCCATTGGCTGGACAATTAGACTGATGGTCCCAACCGCAACCTTCAGCCTGGCTTTGGTTCCTATTCACTCTTTGTAGGCTGAGTTAACAAATACATTTTTTATTATCCAAGTTGGTAAAAACCCTCCAGTGATACTTTGAAGCATCCTCAATACAGTTATTTGCTGCAGAGTAAGTTGTAAGACTTTTTATGTTTTTAATGCAACATTCCCCATTTGGGAAATTCAGAGGGTTTAATGGGAGAGAGATGATTTTATAATTCTCTCTCCTCTTTCCTTCTTACACCAGGTGTACCAGCATGTCTGTAAGTGTAAAGCTGTGGGAGTGTAGGTGTAGTCCATGTGGGATGTTGCATTGGAGCTTGAGCTTGAAGAATCTGTGGACTGAACAGCAGTTGTGAGTTTCAGTCCGAAACTCTGTATCTCTTCTCTTCTCCCTAAAGTGTTGCCAGAAAGGTGTATTTAATCACCACGGTCAAATCTGCACACACAATTAATTTAGTCTGAACCTGTTTGCCCTTCAGCACATTTTTTTTTCCGGCAGTACCAGTGGTGATGATAGCACTGATTATAAATTATGATAAATTAAATGTGAGGCCACATGATACTGTATAATCAATACTTACCAGAAATCAGAGCTCCCAGCCCATTTACCCTCATTAGCTTTACAGCATTTGATTAGTGTGTGGCAGCCATTACACTTTTCTGAGATTGTTTGCAACTGCAATCCATCAAGTATCAAATGATTCTAGTCAAAAGCTTGATACAACACCTGTTCAGTTATGATTAATGAAGGAAAGCAGATTTTTTTTTCTCAAATCAAAGCGAAAGAGGGCTCTGTAGAAAGCAATTTATTGTCCTTGTTGATTTAAAGTACATTTGATTATGGGATGTGCTCCATAACTAAGCAATCTAATGGACTTTGAAGTGGTCTTAATCTTTACACTTTGAGCTTTTGGTCGATGACCTCTCCCTGAGCTGTCCTCCTAACCTACTTACCCCTTTGTTCTCATTGAATATCATCAGGGCATTGTGCATCTCACCCCTGTGATAAATGACTCATCAGGGCAGTTAAATAGTGATTGTAGATTTTTATTGTCATACGCTAAATATGATGGCTGTCTATTCAGGACATGAGTAGCTGCTGAACTGTTAATGCTGGGAAAATGACATGAGGGATAGATTTTTCTGAGGACCTAGGAGGGTTGATCAATACTGTTGCCATGGTGAGGCCGATTTGCTGCTAAGATGTTTTTATTTCACTGACTTTCATGCTGTGTTGGAAATGAGAAGCAACAATGCCACAGGAGGGGCAAAAATCAATCAGCCAAACTTTTGAATTGTTGCCAGGAGCTATGATGTTGTGCACCTTTTGAAAAATCCTCCAATCCTTACTGTGTAGCTCATGAGCACCCAGTCATGACACACCCAGGGTGACACTGTAGTTGAAAAAGCTGGTCAACTTTGTCCATTTGTAAGTCCTGGCCTCTTGAATGAATCATGAAATTGATTTTCATCCAGATGACATTTACATCAGGGAGTGTAGCTCGCAATTCTCTGTCGCATCTCTTTTCTCAAAGACCGAGGCAAAACTTTGTATTGAATGCAGGTGAACTCCGTCTTGTCCTCCTGTCTGGGGAAACGGCCCCTTCAGACTAGCTGTCTAAGTGAGGCATTGACATCCTCTGCTCTCATAGCCCTGACAGGCCTCGGTTGGCTTTTTATCTCCTTTTTTCACAGAATCATCACTGTGATTGATTTGAAGGAGATTGAAGCCTTGCAGTGAATCTATTCAGCCGACAATGGTAAAGACTGACACCGAATGAATATGAAGGCTGTGTGTGTGTGTTATGTTACAAACCCTCAAAGTGACACACAATAGCTAAGGTTAATTATGGCCCGAGCACCGACATCGTCGGTCGGCGAAGCATATGTCCAAACTTACAAAAAAGCCTCTTGAAGCCACACCCTAAACCCAACAAGACGTCAGCTATATTAAAATGCAAATTATGGATGATTTTGACATTTTGCAGAGTTCTTTAACATACTCCTCCTACAGATTAAACCCGATCGACTTCAAAATTGGTCAGTACAGTCGAAAGACCTTGACAAAGCTAAATTGTGAATCTTTTGCACTTGCCTTCAACGGTGTGGGCATGGCCGCAAAACAGGAAGTTGTTTGTAACTCGAGTGTACATTGTCCAATCTGCTCCAAATTTGTTATGCTTCATTAGAGAACAGGCCTGAGAGCATGTGCAAGTCAATAATGAGTTATAGATAGTAGTGCCACCTACTGGCAACAGGAAGTAAGCACTGACGAAAATCGATTTACCTGAAATTTACATGATGTGGTTTGAACAGGATATACAGCAACATTACGTATACACAGTGTGTTCTCTCTCTTCACATAGTGGTAGTGGACACATGAAGTGGTGCACAATTTGAAGAAAACGCTATGTACTATATCGAGAGAATTAAGTCTAAATCTTGCGTGCAGTGTTCGACGGTCATGGAAATACACGACCGCATCGACTAGGAACTGGCTCCCCCGACGTGGACGGAGTGTGAAGGCCTGTTCATCGCTGCTTGCAGCTTTAATTATGTCTGTTTTTTAAACACCATTGACATTTGTACATCGATTCATGTAGTAGTGCATGTCAATTAGTCACATAGCACTGTTCTCAGCCCCATCGGAGACACGGTTGGTATGTCAAGTATGCACCATATGACACACACAAAAAATAAATAAATGTGTGTATGTATGTATGTATATATATATATATATATATATATATATATATATATATATATGCACACAAAGAGCACCTTTACCATTGCTGAAGGAATGAAAACACACAATTGTCTCATGGATATTTCATGATTCACACTAGTGGTTCTGACTCTATTCTCACCATCACTTGCTAATTGGCCTTTATTCAGTTAGACACAGATACCCCACTCAGGACATTATAACTTTATAACAAGCATGTGAAACATGAAATTACAATGAACTTGATACCTTTACTCACACTAAGGTTCAGCATCTTGGTTAAAGTGCTATTAGTTATTTTATATATTTCTTATTACATTTTGCAACTTGTGTTTGATAAGACTTTTTTTTTAAGGCTTGAGCAGTTAGTTGGATAACTCTTGTTTCTGGTAGAGCGAAACGTGGCTACTGCATGTAGCTAACAGAAAGGTCAGGTAGGCTAAAAGTTGAACACAAAAGGTGTTTGACCGTATAACACATAGCATACAAGAATGGAGAAAGACAGGTTGAAAAAAGGCTCAGTGTGATTTATCTAGTAAGAGGAAATTGAAAACTTGGCTGAATGTTAATAAACTGTCAAACCTCCATATCCATCTCTCTGGAGTTGTGAAATATTCACAATAGAACAAGAGAATTACTGAATATTAGAATATGAGTCATCTGTCTGGCTTCCCATGAGGTTTTGATTTATGTTTGATGTTGCCCCTATACTCAAATGGAAGCCAACTATTTAATGAATTGTTTTTGTGTTACAGGCACACGCACATTCAAAGAACAAGCTGTGACAAAATTTCCCACTCACTATCCTGTTCCCAATTTTCCTTTTATTTTACATGACTATATTTATAAATGAGGTGTGATGACACTTTACTCTACTTGAGGACAATATGCCCAATAATTAAATCAGTAGAAATGATTACACTGGATCCTATGTGAATATCACATCAGCACCTGAGGCCCCGAGGGAGAGAATTTGTGTTTAAACCATTGCTGCATCCTTGTAGAATAAAAAAAGAACAAGATAGCACTCTGCGGGTGTTTTTCAGTGTTTTCATGCAGAACACAAAAACCAAACATTGAATACAAAACTGCTAAAAGAAGGTCTACTCTCTCAAAACATTGAACACATTTGATGTAAGGTAAAATAGCGTGTTTTCTCTCTCAAAAATAATGAAAATTCCTGACAGACTTGAAAGTGTTGATGAATCATCAGTTACATATAACAATGATCACAACAATTGATCTTGTTCATCAAAATTATACATACAAATTTAGAAATAATGACCAAAACCTACAAAACTACAGAATCCCATATGAAATTGAAGTATAAAGTAATTAAACATTCTTATATAATGCTTATAAAAGTGTAATAGTGTTTATAAATGCAATACTGCCTAGTAATATAGTATAGTATGGATGATAATAGAATAAGTAGAAAGGATTCAGGAACTTTAAATGAATATGTTGTATTTTTTATTATTCCTGTGGATATACTAAACACCTTAGCTATAATCCAGTGATTCTCACTTCTGCTTCTTGGGACTGAGAGCTTGGCTGGTATTCATTTCAGCCATTTAATCAGATGCTGACTTATGGCCCGATCAGACCAGAATTTGCAAGGTGAAATTTACTTGCACACTGTGGCAAAAAGCAAGTGGGACAAGAAAGTATGTGGGCAGCGTTACCAAGCATAAGCTGCATGTGTTAGCATGGCTAGTAGGCTAAGAATAGCATTTCACAAGATGAGAAATATACACTGTTTTATAGTTTTTGTTTTTTTAACTTTATCTCTGTCCATGGACTAATGGACAGCCACAAAGCATGCACCTTGTGCTTCTGCTGCTTGTGTTCTTTAAGCATGCAGTTATAGAAACAAGGAAACAATCAATATATACTTAAGGAGAGGTCAATCCCAACTGCTCTTTCAAATTAGCTGCCGGCTGATGACTCTCGCTATCTTGGCAAGAAGTGCACAAGGCAATATCAATTCATGACATGAAGCAAATGTGTCTTGCCTGCGTCACTGAAATAACAGGCAACGAATTTTGGTGTGAACACGTCAGTAAAACTGGGATGCAGTTGAATGCATTTAACTGAAGTGATCTGGTGGGACAGAATGACAGCCGAGCTCAGAGGCTGAGCGCCAGCATTAAGTGATAACGTGTTGGATGTTAGAATTGGATGAAATACAGACAAAAAAACAGCCATTATTTTTGTATTTGATTTGCGATATTTGCAAAATGAGAGTCTGGGACTGGTAATTGTTTTCAGAGCATGAACTGTCCTCCATGAAAATTCAGACCTGAAAAATATTTATGGCAATAATTAAACTGATAACCACACAGAGAACTGTTTCCTGAGAGCCATATTTTTCAAATTTCCATCCTTTTGGCCTTTTGGGGAGAAACTGAGAATGCTGTTGATCTCATGTTCAGTGAAGCAGGTGCATATTCACACACACACATGACACAGTGTGAGCAACTGATGTAACATTAATAGAATGATTAAAATTATTAAAAATGAATCCCTGTGTCAAACAAGTTGTCATTGCGCCTCACATGAGGTCATTAGGTCAGCAGCCTGCCATGGGGAGATATGCACCCCTGATATTAAGATCTTGGCTACTCCCACAGGCATTGGGGGGATGGTGCACATTATTATTCAGCAGCATGTTATATGAATACATGTTTCTCAATGAAATCTCAGCTGGTACACTCATTTGTTTTCAGACATATTCTAGTTTGTGTTAGGATTGCACTTATAGCTGGTAAATATTGTTTCAGTATCTTTAATGAGGAGCCCCCATTTACTGTATACATGGGTTTGAGGTCTTTGCTTGGTGAATGCAGCGGTTTGACTCTTCCCGTCAGACTAGTATCCCGTTTTCTCCCATTGCATGGGAGGCGGGGGAAGAGGCACCTGCTTAAAAGCTTAGCTCTGCTCACATTGAGGTCACACCAATGTTCCTTTGGAACTTATTGTCGGTATGACTGTAAAATGTGACAAGAATAGCACTCTTAGACTTTGTTGGAATTTTTCTGCAGTTTATCTGGCGAGCAGTCGGAGCCAGAGAAGAGGAAACCCCATTACGTCCGATCCTCTTACGGGGATGAGTGCAGAAGCACGAGGAAGTCTCTGCTGGCTTCTGGTCGGCCTCTCACTCATCCTTCCAAAAAAGAAAAAATTACCCCGTTGCTTCAGAAGAAAATGATCCAGTGTAGGCTTAAAGACATTATCACAGGGCTAATTGTAGTTTCAGTGCACTGGTCTGTGATCAATGCAACATTCTGGACAGAGCCTGAATGACAAAATCACTCAGGCATAGTAGATTTCTGTGCTGTATGATAAAATGTTTTTGTGGTAGGAAACCTCATACGAGCACAGAACATCTGTATAGATAAATAAGAAATTTGTCTTTTAAATATGATCTGTTTTTACCAGGGAAATTCCTCTCTTCTCACAATTGCTCACATCCTGCTAAGTAAGTGAATAAGTGAATTTGTTAAATGGTTGCTATGGTGCTAAAACAGTATCATAACCATTTGTAACTCATGAAACACAATGCACAAAAATGCAGAGAGATCCGTATCTGTAAGTATAATTCACAAATAAATGCAGAGAGATCCGTGTCTGTAAGTAAAATTCACAAATAAATGCAGAGAGATCCGTATCTGTAAGTACAATTCACAAATAAATGCAGAGATATCCGTGTCTGTAAGTACAATGCACAAATAAATGCAGAGAGATTTGTATGTGTATATCTGATTTGTATCTGTGCGTCTAATTTGTAACTCATATTTCATCATTTGTAAATCAAATGGAATGGAAATATATTCGTAAAACTTTCTATCCTTGTGGATCCTTTTGAGACTGTTTTTCTGCGCCGTTTTGTGGACAAAATCAATTTGTGTCTCCAGTGACGATCCCAGCAGTCTCCAGGAGATGGCGGTGTTAAGTGACGATCCCATCAGTCTCCAGTAGATGGCAGTAATACAACACTTAGAGATGACAACTGCTGTTAATACATGAAAACTGTGAAGAAGTCTTGTCAAATGTTTCAGACAACGGTCACGGTTGGCACAATCAGCTCTGGCACAGTCTACTTGAAAATCCTCTGGGTAAGTTGACATTATTAGGACTTTGTCGTCAGATAAATTACAGTTATGTTTCAAACGTCATTGTTGCAGTGCATTTACTGTACATTTATTCAATGTGGTTATTTGTGTTATGGTGGCATTGACACTTTTTAGAGCGATGCTAACTTAGCTAGCTTGTTAATCAGCCTTGTAACATCAACTCGCCTGGTCTTTGTATGGAATTTGCTGTCTGAAATATTATTAAGAGCTGCTTAAACTATTAGTGGGCCCAGTTATAAAGCTAGTGAATATATTTGGTAGGCCTTTCACGTTAAACTAGCTAGCTAAGGAATCAATGAATGATGTTGTAAGTTAGCTAAACTTTAAAGAGTTTAAATTTAACATTTGCTCAAGATATTGTAACCATGTTTATTAGCTAGTACAGAAATTGCCACACACAAATACACGCTTCTCCTGTAAGACTACATGTATGTACAGTTGTACACCCAGCCAAAAAAATGATAGTTTAATCACTGAATCTGCCATGTTTTACAGATCTGACTGATCAGATGCTGTCCTGAACACCTGTTTGACGAGGTTTACCTGGACCCACAAGACTCTCCTCACAGTATAAAGGTATTGTGGGACAGGTGCCATACTTCTGCCAACCGATGGTCTGAAGACAACACAGCAGCATCAGGAGAGATTCAGTATCCACAGGATGAGTTATGTGACCTGACAACCTACATTATCAGCTGACACTTCCTCAGTAGAAAATAAACCCTCTAGGCTGGTGGAGGACATGATCTGGACAGTTAACATCTGCTGCTCTGTGCATTATGTATACTAGGCATGTGCCGGTATCACTTTTTCATGCTGCGATTAATTGAGAGAGCATTTATCACGGTATACGGTATTATCACGATATTGTAATTTTACAAGAGAAACAGGTTACAAAAGAAACAAACTTCAGTTTTGTCCTTTTAGTAACTAAAATTTTTTTTTTTATTTAATTATTATTATTATTCTGCCTAACTTCCATTATTAATTACATAACTTTTAGCTGAATATTGCATTTTTTGTTGATAAAATACGAGACGCAATACGAGTTCATGCTAACTCTTAACTCTTCCTACATACAGCAAATGGAAATAAGTTACGTAACTTTGCCATCCTGTCTTTCAAATAGTTGTTTTATCAACATGAGAAATAAAGTGTCTTACCTTTTATCTCCCTGAATTGCAGTGGATGGTTGTCACGAATATGAGCGAACATGTTAGACGTGTTCCCTTGCTTTGCAGCCACTTTCTGTCCACATGTCTTACACAAAGGGAAACTGTCTTCGATCAGCAATCCCTCTGCATTTTTTTGGAACCCAAAATATTTCCAAACATCTGACTTTACCCTTTTTGAAGGGGGATAAATTGCGATAAATTGTCGGCAGCGTTCCTCCTTCCGCCATGCTTCTTCTTCATGTGAGAATTTGACTGCGGCGTCAGTGGCCGTGGCGCGCACGTTCTCTTGCAGTGTGATTCTACATGTGATGTGAACACTGTTTACATCCGGGTGCGCTCACGTGTTCTGCGCAGCATATACGCAGTGTTTGTTCAAGCGGTTGATGGAAAATAAGCTATAATGCACGTTCTAAAAAAAAAAAAAAAAAAAAAAAAAAAAGAAAAATCCGGATCTATTATTTTTTACGGTATTTTGAAGTGCCCACGATAACAATATCGTGTATATTCATTATCGTGATTTATCGAATTACCGAAAATCGGCACATGTCTAATGTATACACACTTTATATTTCCATTTCATTGACTGTGAATAAAGTGCTTTATTTCTAAGCAGGGTTTGGTCATTTTTAAGTTTAGTAGTAAGGCTCCTTAAGTGTTATGCAACATGTTTATTCACAAAGACTGTTACACAGGTGATATGTCTGATGTAATGCATGTAGAAGGGTCAAACACTAAGTCCATTTAACATCCTGACTATAAAAATGTAATCCTTTAAGACAGGTTATAGTGACAGAAAGCAACACAAAACATTTGTTTAACAGTTAAACTTTATTGTTTTGACAAACGAAAGTATTTTGAAAGGGTATTAAATCTAATCTGCAGCTTGAAAAACATTTCACAGCATAAATATAACTGACAGATACAAACTTCCAGTGAAAATCTCTAAGTTACTTTTTAAATACAATTGTCCCTTTCACAAAGCCAAATATACCAGAGTATGACATGAAGAGCTGAGAGATGTTTCTTATTCTGTGTATTTCTTCCTCTTGTGTGAGTTTGAGTGTGGTATCTATAAAGAGAGAAACAAAATACAAATGAATAAAGGAAACACATGTATACACTCGTTCTTCCTTAAGCAGTAAAATATATTACCAAACATGAAATAAACAATAGTCGGAATATGGCTATATATCTCAAACTCCAATAATGTAAGCAGAGAAAAAGGATTCAAATGCATATTATATGGGATTCTCAGACAGCCCATCTGTTAAGTTACCGCTAACGTAGACAACAATTCCTGTTATCTATGATACGCTTTAAAGCCTCCAACTAACAAAACGGCTGGATGCTTTTATTAAGCCTCTAGTGGTACGGAAAACAATATTTAACACCACTTCTTATTTTACTCAACCACAAAGTACTGAACAATCCTAAAACAAGTAATAAAAGTATAAACATGTTTAAACACGATGTTACATATTAAGCAGAAGCTCTAAACTATCGTGTAGTTCTCTTAATACATCCATGACGTGTACGAACGATACTGTCTATGGTACAAACTTGGATATCATTAGCACAATGGTTGCGTAGCAACCCCTTAAACTCCTAACTCTCATCCACATCAAATAGTGGAAATAACAGCTGGTTTAACAAAGAAATACAATATCACTTGTTGTGCCAACCGCGACCGTCTCTCGTCTGAAACATTTGACAAGACTTCTTCACAGTTTCATGTATTAACAGCAGTTGTCATCTCTACGTGTTGTATTACTGCCATCTACTGGAGACTGCTGGGATCGTCACTTAACACCGCCATCTCCTGGAGACTGCTAGGATCGTCACTGGAGACACAAATTGATTTTGTCCACGAAATGGCGTGGAAAAACCGGGATAGAAGGAGTTTTACGAATATATTTCCATTCCATTTGATTTACAAATGATGAAATATGAGTTACAAATTAGAGGCACAGATACAAATCAGATATACACATAGAAATCTCTGCATTTGTTTGTGAATTGTACTTACAGACACGGATCTCTGCATTTATTTGTGAATTGTACTTACAGACACGGATCTCTGCATTTATTTGTGAATTTTACTTACAGACACGGATCTCTCTGCATTTATTTGTGCATTGTGTTTCACGAGTTAGTGATGAACTAAATGCTAACCTCAGCATGCTAACATGCTCACAATGGCAATGTAGAAGTCTGGGGTCTAGAATTCTGTGGGGAACACAAATATGTGTAACAAATTTCATGGTAATCCTTCTAATAGCTGTCATGAAATCTTTTCTCAAAACAAATGTCAATCTCAAAGTGGCGCTAGATGAAGAGTCAGGAGATCACCAAAGTCAGTAGGCTCTATCCGTTGGGCATCATGAATGTCTGTGCAACATTCCATGGCAATTAATCGAAAAACTGTTGAAATATTTCAGTCTGGACCAAATTAGTAGACAAACGGGCCGACATTGCCATCCTTCCAGCAACGCCACTAGCACAGCTAATAAAACAACAGCTTCATATTCAAGCTCTGCACATGGATACACACATTTTAAGTGTCTCAATCACACAGTTCACACAGTTAAGGGCAACAGCCACAAAAGAACTAATGCACATTGCACAAAGTTTATTGTGCTTTAAGTGTACTTAAAGCACAATAAACTTTATGCAATGTGCTGCCAACTTAAAAGGAGCAGGAGGTGCACTACTCACATGGCTGTCTTGCTGTCCCTGGAGGCTGGTGGCACGAGGCTCTGTTTGTACTGCATGCCCATGTGAGGGCTCTAATGTAGATAGGCATGCCACTGAAGAACAGCAAGAAGTAGACAGGGAGTCACTGCACGCCAGCTTGAGCTGCAAGAGAGGGAAGAGAAAACACAATGGTCCTTCTTCTGCAGTATTTATATTTTTTCAGTTACCTCTAGTGGTATCGAGCCATGCCGATACAATTGTTTTACATTAATGTGCCTCAGTTTTGATTATTTTTTTTTTTTGATTTGTTGTTGATTATTTTTAAAGAAGTGATAGTGTAATGCAGTCAGCACCACAATCAAAATCCCATTCCCTGACATTGTTTTGGGGGGAAGGCAATAATTAAACTGATAACCACCCAGAGAAATGTTTCCTGAGAGCCATTTTTTTTTTCAAATTTCCATCATTTTGGCCATTTGGGGAGAAGAGTGCTGTTGCTCTCATGTTCAGTGAAGCAGGTGTATATTCACACACACAAACACGACACAGTGTGAGCAACTGATGTAATATTAATAGAATGAATAAAATATCCCTGTGTCAAACAAGTTGCCATTGTGCATGACATGAGGTCATTAGGTCAGCAGCATTTTAAGTGAGCACCACAATCAAAATCCCAATCCCTGCCATTGTTTTGGGGGTGAAGGCACAAATCTTAGTGACGAATATTGGTGGAAGTATTCATCACATCCTTTGCCTTAGTAAAAGCAGCAATACCCCAATGCAAAATAAAAATCCTTCAGAAGTAAACATCTTGCATTCAAAATCTTCAAAAAGCACAGAATTATCAGCAAAATGTACTTAGAGGATCATAAGAGTTCACACACATAGTAATCATAATGAAATTAAACAGTTTTTATAGTATTTTATACTTTATATTTAGCTATGACAAAACAAATAAGCTGATTATATTGTTTGTGTGTAAAATTGTATAATTTAAGTAAAACTTAAAATATTTCCCTCTGAATTGTAGTGAAGTTGACTGATTAAGTAGCATAAAATGAAGGAGTAGCTCAAAATTGTAAGTAATTGTAGCACATGTACTCAGCTAGGATTTGTTTTTAAACCTGGCCGAATTAGATGAAAACCTGTCCTCATGGCTAGATACCGCTCGAGGTAAGTGAACTGATCCATTTATAATGTTAATTTCAACATCTGTGTTTATATGTGCTTGTGTGTGTTTCACTGTGTGTGTGTGTGTGTGTGTGTGTGTGTGTGTGTGTGTGTGTGTGTGTGTGTACTGCTGGATCTCAGGGATGTCAGGGTGCAGTGTGCTCTCTCACAGTATACATTCAAAACTGGCATCAGGATGAATTCCTTGTCCCTCAGTTGTGTTATTACAGCAGGGCCTAAGGGTGCATCAGAACGGTTGCTAACAACGGATAGTAATGTATAACCATTATATCAGCCAGCCCAGTGTGGACCTTTTCTAGGGAAAGTAAATTATTAGAGTGCACCATGGGCCTCGGGTAGTTATGCTAAATTACCTGTTGATTTTACATTTGGAAATTAAAGAGTGGAACTTTGGTGTTTCATTAGCTTCAATTTCATTTTGTCTGTATTTCCCTTGAGATAATGTTTTGGCAAGTGTTTTTTCTGGCTGGCTGTGCAGTGGTGTGTGAGTTCTGTTTGAACATATGTGTGTGTCTCTGCTCTTTTCAGCTTAAAAGTGTACCGTGCCGCAGCAGCCAGAGCATACATAAAAAAAACCAGTTGACAGAATAACTGTTTTCAGATGCAAATCCCGTAGGATTTCAAGTGCTCTCTGAAGTACCTGCATGTGACAGCTACATTGATTTGGGGGAAGACCTCAATCACATTGACGTTTTACAAATTAGGGAAGCTCTTCTCCTTTCAAATAGGGTTGCTTAAACCACAGTTGACTAGCTGACGGGAACTATAGCTGACAGAATATAGTGTTTTTTAACTGCCTTATCAGTGTTGGATCCCTTACATGTGGCCTTCAACGAGGCTATGAGGATCAATAGCATGTCATTTATCAATGGATTGGAGGAGGCACTCTCTGTCAAAGGGCAATCAAATGGTGATATTTGCCAGTAAATATACTCAGGTCTTTGGGAAAGAAAACCATCTGTATGTTACATCAGCCATTCAAACATCATTCTCCATGCACTCTTGCCAGTGGATACAATTCTAAGATGTATATGATATTTCTGAAGAACAAATAAGTTTTGTTGTAAGATTACTATTGTACAATACTGATTAAATACCTCCGTCAATTTGGTCCAGTATCATATTATAGATGAAGGTGTTCATTTGTGTTATGCTGTTTGGACAAAAATATGTTAAAATATTCACACACACACACACAGACAGACATTATGGAGACTTGACCTTACAAGGTTAACCAGTAGATTTCAGGGCTATGATTTGGTTTCTGATTAAGGCGAGAGTAAGGGTTGGGCTAGGGAGAATTAATTTAAAGCCAGATTTATGCTTGGCACAAGGGGTTAACAGGAGCCCGCTGTAGATACCTCTGATTTACAATTCGGTCAGATTTCACCCATTTTTGGCACCACTGCAACACTAGACAAATGTATTTTACATGATCAGGCAGGATCTTGCTTTATTTGTATTCCCCACAACTGCAACTGCTGTTTACATTCTTTCATTCCTTTGTGTTATAGGGCGACAGTGGGCTACCTACGCAACCACTTATACAGTAGAACTGAAGTTACATCCAGGTTAAATGCCTCTTTCGCCATGTACGCCTTATACTAACAGGGGACTACTCCCTGTTTCGGCGTGTTAGCATTCATTCATTTGCTGTGATAGAGAGTCAGGGTTTGCGGTGAGCAGAAGGTTTGCAGTAGAGACGTCTTTACTAGACCCAAGCCCAAACTGACGTATCCCAGTTCTTGCAGTCTACATATACATATACACAAGCGCGCTGAAAGAGGGTCTGGCTACTCCACATAGCATTCGGGGATGGGAGGAAAATGTGCTCTGGTTTAATGACATTTCTTTAAACCAATCAGAATCGTCATGGGTGGCGCTACACTCCGCACAGAGCCGCTGCAAAATAGTTGTGCGAGAGAAAACTCAGATTGGACAGATAGTCTAGCTAGTTGTCTCAATTTACCCTGCAGAGATCTGAGGAGCAATAGTCCTCATAAATCCACCAAATTTAAAATTCCAACACAAAGAAAGTGGAAGGAAACGGAAAACACATGCATCCGGAGGAATTTCCAGCGGCACCGGTGCAATCCCAGGCGTGGAACATCAAGGATATAGACTAGGGATGGGGTTGCGTTTAGGCATGTAGTGATTATAGTTAAGGTTAGACTAAAGCCTCCAAGGTATGAACACGTCCCGGGTAGGGTACGTCCTCCAGGGTATGGTACGTCAATGCAATCCTCCTTAGTGAAAAGTGTGTGTGTGTGTTTTAGGGTGGCAATAATCCTATGCTCTCACAATTTCTGTGCAGAGTTGAAAACACATCACACCAGGGAAACCAGGTTATGATTTTTGAATGTGCTCTAATGAACATAAAATAAATGGCACTTCACCCACTCTGTTGATCATAGCACAAGTGGCCTTGAGTAGTCTAGTTTACCTTTACCTTAGACTTTGAAGCATTTTTCTGTACAGTCACACTACGATGATAATGTTACGTATGATAACGTTTTATCTGTTTAGGCCACATGCAGTTCCAGTAATACTTTGTTGCTGCTGTGTTCATAAGTTTAGCTTCAATAAAACCCCTATAGAGGAATTTTCCTCTTCTGAACTCGTCATCATTTGAAGGCTAGAATTTTATGTAAGCGCACAATCTGTATGTAAAATATCTTCTTGATATAACTTACTTTGTGAAATAAATCAGCACATTTCATAATTGTTTTTATTTTGGATGATCAATGAACACGTTTAAAAGTCTGGTTTCAGATCTTTTAAGGTATTGCATTTGTCTTATTTCAGCTCATTTGGCAGATTGTGTTATGAGCAGACTTCCAGAGATGCACATGAGTTGTTTTAGAAAAGATGCATGTTAGCGCTCTTGTTGAAAATAAAATAAATAAAGCCTTCAGTAGCGAAGTGTGACAGTTCCATTGTATTTGACTAGGCCTATTCCTGTTTCGGCTGGTTAACTTGTCTGAGGGTAATTGTCTGATCTGGCGTCTGTTGCGCATCTCTGATTCTGGCTCTGAAATACATGTCAGTGTGGAGCCTTCTGACACTTTGTCTCACTGCGAGTGGAAGTTATGTGAAATGTGCGTGTCACAAAAACACATTCCACATAAATCTTCTCGGTCCATTAGTCGAGACACTTGCTCTGATGAATCATGATCTCAGTAAGAATGAGAGTACACAGAATAGCTCTATCTGAAAGAACTGGACACAGTCTTTTTTCACTGAGTGAATAATCGTCCATTGTTCTGGCTGTGCAGTGGAGACAGTGTGTTGCTGACAGCTGACTACCTGGTCAGATTCCCTCAGTGATTCACTACACCTGCAGCACAGGGCAGAGCAGAGAGTCCACGAGTGGCCAGGTCACAACTGGACACAGGATCATTTTCATCAGAGTGAGCCGCAGGGAAGATATCAGACATACAGATAATTTATTAAGCTTTACCTAAAGGTTTTTCAATTATATAACAGCTACCTTTCTTCATACCTCTCTGCTCACATAACAATATAATGTTGGCTATAGTAGTAGTAGTATTAGTTGTAGTAGAAGTGTAACTACATTTTTCAAAGGTTAAATGACCCTACCAGTGTGTTTGCTTAATGTTATACTGTATTTTTCGGACTATAAGTCGCTCCTGAGTATAAGTCGCATCAGTCCAAAAATGCATCATGACGAGGAAAAAAACATAGATAAATCACACTGGACTATAAGTCGCATTTGTTTAGAACCAAGAGAAAACATTACCGTCTACAGCTGCGAGGGCGCTCTATGCTGCTCAGTGCTCCTGTAGCCTACCCCTGAAAACATTAACTGAAAACAACTGAAAAACTGTTAACTGAAATATTAACGGAGAACAGCGGACATACTGGTAGCGTGCGCGTGCGTCTTCTCAGCTGCTCTAAACAGTGGTTGCTTGTGGCGACACAGGAAGTTGTGCTGTTCCCACAAGCAACCACTGTTTAGAGCGGTGAAGAAGAAAATGCGCGCACGCTACCAGTATGTCCGCTGTTCTCTTAATACATCCATGGCTGTTCTCCGTTAATATTTCAGTTAACAGTTTTTCAGTTGTTTAATTTTTTCATGGGTAGGCTACAGGAGCACTGAGCAACATAGAGCAACATAGAGCAGCATAGAGCGCCCTCTCGCGGTTGTATAAGGTAATGTTTTCTCTTGGTTAATTTCTCATGGTTCATGTCAAATTCATTTTGATAAATAAGTCGCACCTGACTATAAGTCGCAGGACCAGCCAAACTATGAAATAAAGTGTGACTTATAGTCCGGAAAATACGGTATCATCATTGTGGGGTGATACAGTTAAAGAGGGGATTGATTTAGAGTCTGTACTGTGTTATCACAAAACTACAATGTGACTTTATTAGTGCAAAATTAGTGCAAACCCCATATGATGGATCAGATTCTCCCAATATATTTTCATATTGTACAGAAATTTATAGAAGACAATGGATGTCCGTACTTGTAAAAAGACATGCTTTTAAATGTCTAAAACACAGCAGCCTGTTCTGCAAAAATGTTAGCTGTGATATAAAGTGCACATGATTTGTAGCAAACGGGCTAAAACATGCAAAACCTTTGGTATGCTTCTTTAAAGTGCAATGATTAAAAGAAAGTAATGAGCAGCTTAAATGCCATTAATCAACGGTAGTTAGTAAAGTTAAGCCTAAAAACCAGATACGTGTCTAACAAGACTAAGCATCTATAGTCATGTTAGCGGTTCTGTGAGGCTGTACTACTTTGAACTAAATGCTAATCTTAGCATGCCAACATGCTTACAATGACATTGCTAACATTGTGATGTTTAGCAAGTTCACCATCTTAGTTTAGCGTGTTAAAGCAACACTATGTAACTTTTAGCTGCAGCTGTGGTTCCAATGAGACAACCTGTAGGGGGACTGAAGCGGCGGGTAGCACAAGCTGTGGTTCCAATGAGACAACCTGTAGGGGGACCGAAGCGGCGGGTAGCACGAGCTGTGGTTCCAATGAGACAACCCGTAGGGGGACCGAAGCGGGAAAAGTTACATAGTGTTGCTTTAACATTCTAACATTTCTAATTAGCACTAAACACAATGAACAGCTGAAGCGGATGCCTGTGTCATTCATTTTGCAGGCCATTTGAAGTCGTTTATGACATTTAGTCATAAACCAATGTATTTGATAAATTACAGTAAAATGTTGACCTAATGATGGCGCTAGATGAAAAGACGGGATTGTGAAGTGACAATTCATCCTGAGGAGGGAAATAAATGTCTGTAGGCCTACCTTATTTCATGGCAAGCTATCCAGTAGCTGCTGAATTAAGTCGATTTTGAGATATTTCACAGGAAAGCTAAGTGAAAACCTTGACCTGCTGATGGAGCTACATAAAATGTCAAGGGATTACCAAAGCAGTAGGTTCCATCCTTTGGGCAGCATGAATGTCTGTGCAAAATTTCATGGTAATCCATGTCTTAACATAAGAGGAAAGGTGACTGTGCTTTTTCCATTAGGACCCAGATACACGTTATTGACTCACCAATCGGCTAGCCTAACCTTAACCACTCGAGGTCAATGCCTAACCCCAACCAATCGGCCTGCTTCGTAGGGCGGGACTTGCCTAGAAGTTACGTGGGATCCATAATGACATCCCAGAGACTGAGGAAGAGAAGGGACTTTAGTGCCCTGAAATGAGCCTCCCAGGCTGTGGGTGTATACTTCCACCAGCAACGTCTACCAATCAAACGCTTCAGGTCATAGATAGTTAATGTGATGGCCAATTAGTCTGCCAATCCCAGCAAAGGAGGCAAGATTTGAATAAAGCCTTGGAGGAAGGTCTGCCTCTGCAGCTAAACAATAAAACCCTATATTTGACTGTGAAATGCCCTACCTTGAAGACTTTTTTTTTTTTTTGCCACGCTCAAGGTTGTCTTTCAAATCGCTTTTATTATCACCTTTATACTCTGGTGTAGGATTTTTGCTACTTGTAGTTTTATGCTGCACTATTTTAAATGTTTTATCTGTTTCTGTGTTTGTTTATCCATTTATTTCTTCATATCCATTTCATTTAACTACTTTTGTTGTTAATGTGTTTCTGGATCTTTATTGCCTTTTTAAAAAAAAAAATGTCATAGATTTGGATGTTCTTTGTTGTTATGCCAGTTTTGTAAAGCCCTGCTCAATGAGTGGTTATATCTTGCTGTGAATGGCAGTTTAAGCAGCTAATTCTGACTATTTCCTGTAACATAACAATATCAGCTCTGCGTAAATTACACTACGGCTGCATACGTTCATCTCCAAACAGCTCCTGAGAAAATCATTCCAGTAACCACAATGTATTAGTAGCCTACAAAACAGTTTTTGTGTGAAGCTTTTGCATGAAACTGTATTCATCTATGCATTCTTAAAATTTGCAACTTCTCTTTCATACGGGCTGACAGTGGATTTGGCGTGTGTTGTGATTGCAGGTGTTCAAGGCAGCACTGCAGGCAATGCCAAGCATGCAAAAAACGGCCTGTTAAAGTGTTCTGTTCTAAACCAGTATATCTCAAGTACATCATGGCATCAAGTAGGGGTTCAGACATATTAACAGAAGGAATAGAATATCTGTGATATTTTCCCCTGCTGTGATCAGTGCGTAATTACATGGCCCTGCCAAAGAATTCTTTGTGAGGAGCAGACAGAAAGGAAAGATACGATCGAGGAGGGCTCACTCACATTGTCTGCGCTATTAGGGGAGAAATGGGCCTGGTGATGATGCTCTGTTGAGTCTTAAGAAAGAGAGCTATACAGGGAGAGATGGGGAATAGTACAGAGGGAGTCATTGGGATGCAGGTCAGAGAGTTGCAGGTGCATGGCTGACAATGAATGTGTCAGACCCTGCATGCTCCAGGTGAAGGCAGGGGAAAAAATGCACCTATGCTCGCTCTTTGATGAATAATATGTCAGAGCCAGATTAGTACCGGACAGAGCAATGAGGCAGAGCAGAGATATCAAGATGTTGCACGCACCAACAATTCCCAAAACACAAACACAGACATTTGTGTTCGTATGTTTCTCATGAAAGAATTTTCTTGTTTTTCCTCCATCCTAAGACAGAATGGCATGTATAGTTCACTATTGGTTTATTTATATTCTCTGAGAAAAAATAAAGTTATCATGAACACAAAAAAAACAAAGCTGCGTCCAGTGCACTTTGCAGTCGGGAAAAATCAATACAGCCATCTGTAGTGTACCCTGTGGATATAAAGGAATACATTTGATAACACTTAGTTATAAACCTGCGGGCTGTGTTTTATTCCTACCATGAGCCAGGTTTCTGTGGCACCTGGAGAGAGCATACACACCACATCCACGATGATCAAGGCTGTTGTGCTGAACTGCATTGTTCTCTGCAGGGCCTCGTTTTGGTGTGAAGCGTAAGTCAAAAGAAGCTTTACAAAATAACTAGAAGAGATACAGTATCTGTACAAAATAACTCGGTAAGAGTTGCTGTCAGCTTTAAAAGCAAGATCCTTAAGTCGTGGCAGTAGGCTCCATTTCTGACGTGTTCGTAACAGCAACTCTAAACATTTACACCGATGAGGCTTTGATAGATATTTTGTGTGCAGGGAAATGATCATTTCTTTGAAACACCAATATAGTTGAAATTGCAATCTGTTTACCAGAGGGAAAGAAAAAGGTTGGTCAGGTTCCCTTTGTGAGCTACACTTTCCTCCCACGTCTCAGCTTTACTCTGTGTGGCTCTCTTGGTCAAATATCTGATTTGTGAGTCATACCTAGCCTCTGTACCCATGGAGAAACACGCTGGTTGTCTTAAAATACACTCTGGCAGGGCAGCCATGCAGGAGCTCAGGCCCAGCACAGAGCACTGGAGCTGCCCATGGGACTGGCATGGTGCGAGTAGGAGAGACGGAGGGTGAGGGAATCGACTGAAAAGGGGAAGTGGGCGTAAAGAAGGAGACGGTGGAAGGTCGTGTTGGATAAAGGATTATAAAAGCCTAACTTTCTGTCATGTAACACAAAGTCTAGTTCAGCGGTGTGGGCAACTGAAAATGTTGTGTTTGTGAGTCTTGTAGGAAAAAGCTGCTGCAAAGCACAGTAAACACCCAGACTGGTTAAACAGTATTCAGGGAAGGTCCTTGTAGAATAATTGGCTGGGAAAATGGCAGAGGGATGTTCTATAGTAGGAGTGCGATGTGAGGCTGGCCTTGGCGAGGAGCGTGGAGGAGAGGCAATTAAAAAGCCGAATCCCTATATTAACGTCTAAGTTTGCTAAAGACGATATGGAGGAAACAGAATTGCTACCTGGTTTATATTCAGTAGCAACACTTTCTCCAATCCAGGAAGTGTGACATTCCTATACAGCAGAGGATGTTGTGGTGGATGATAGGGTATTCAAAGCACAGGTCTTTGACCCTGAAGACTGCAATTCACATCCTGCACCCCTCATAGTGTTAGGTTTAGGCACCTAACCTTAAAGCTGCTATAATCAATATTTTTATATTAACAATGGATCAAATGACCATGTGTATGTGCAAGGTGTTTTGCACGTAGTAAGAGTCATGAAGTACTCTCCTAGGAGAAATGTCACCCTACTCTGCAGTTTCCCTAAGCTTTATGGAGTGTTTTAGCATCTTTCAGCCCATTGTTTTGGTTTTCTGCAAATTGTAGCCTCATTTTCCTATTTTTAGTGGAGATGAGTGGTACCCGGTGGGGTCTTCTGCTGGTGTAGCCCATCCGCCTCATGGTTGTTCGTGTTGTAGCTTCATGAATGCTTTGCTGCATACCTCGGTTGTAACGAGTGGTTATTTGAGTCAAAGTTGATCTTCTATCAGCTTGAATCAGTCGGCCCATTCTCCTCTGACCTCTAGCATCAACAAGGCATTTTTGCCCAGAGGACTGCTGCATACTCAATGTTTTTCCTTTTTCAGACCATTCTTTGTAAACCCTAGAAATGGTTGTGCGTGAAAATCCCAGTAACTGAGCATATTGGGAAATACTCAGACCAGCCCGACTGGCACCAACAACCATGCCACACTCAGAGTTGCTTAGATCACCTTTCTTTCCCATTCTGACATTCAGTTTGGAGTTCAGGAGATTGTCTAGACCTGGACCACACCCCTAAATGCATTGAAGCAGCCACCATGTGATTGGTTGATTAGATAATTGCATTAAGTAGAAATTTAACAGGTGTTCCTAATAATCCTTTAGGCGAGTGTATTGCCCTCAGGAGTTGCTGGGGACCAGATAAAGAGATTATTTTGGCATACATTGCTACCTGTCCGCTGGACGTGTGAATAAGCAACTGTTTGTCAACACGTTTGCCAAATCAACTTTATAAAGTGATAATGTCAAAGTTGTGTTTTCAGGTTGTTGTGCTGCCACCATGTTGCTAAAAGATAGATTAATGCAGATTTAACCAAATGCTTTGAGCTACAATAAAAATTTGAATCATGCTTTAGTTGCCACAAGCGGATATTGTTGGGGAAATCAGTTAAATGCACTGACAATAAACCTACAGATATGATTTTGCACTGGCAAGGAACAGCTTGCAGACGTTAATGAAAACCGCGTGAAAAGATAATCCCAAAGGCTTTATGTTTCTGACAAACGTATTTGCTGATGCAAATTAGTAGTTCCCTGAGCGTACTGCAGATATTAGGAGCAAGGGTTTAGATTATTTAATTATTGAGAAACAGCAAAGAGGGGAAAGTTGGGTGGCATACAAGCAAATGACTGAGGGCAGATTGTCTCGGTTTGGGGGGAAACTGGCAGGCCGAGGACCTCTCAGAGCAGGAAGTGTCTGCTGATCATCTGTGTGGGTGTGTCTGCATGCAGACAGATGACAGGGAGGGAGGGAGAGACGCACAGGAAGATGAGGCCCACTTGTCTTTCTCTCCGGCGGGGCTGAAACACACAGTGGGGCGGAGAACAGCAGAGCAAGGCTGAAAGTCACAGGTTGTGTGAGGGCACAATGATGAAACACAGCCTTCACAAAAGGAGAGCTTGAGTGAGAGACACAGATGGGCAGGAAGAGAGGGGGAGAGAGTGACAGAGAGAGGGAGGGAAAGCTGTCGGTTTCCCCCGCCCTTCCTCCCTGCCTCTTCGGCTGAGTTGTCAGTGCCATGCTCTGGTGAAGAGAGATTACCAAAGCCCAGCCTGAGGTTGCATGTATGGACACAGTCATTACCTCTGCCCTGCTAACAAATGGCACTGCTGTCTGGATACAAACCAATGCCCCTATGTCACAGAGTTGCACTGAACCTTGATTTAGCAGGAAAGATGAAAACTTAATAACTGCTCAATATCTTTATAGGCCTGTTTATTATACTGTATTATTATGTTTATAGGATATTGACCGTTGCTGTTTTATAACGCTGTGCAGTGGAGCTGCAAATAAATCTTCAAACTAGAGATGTTTTTTGTAAGCAAATATTTATTCCATCATGGGTGGTGTGTGTAGTTTTTGAATTGCTTTCAAAATGGCTCCTTGGCCAGTCCATAGTATCATACTTACTCGTGTGTGTGTGTGTGTGTGTGTGTGTGTGTGTGTGTGTGTGTGTGTGTGTGTGTGTGTGTGTGTGTGTGTGTGTGTCTGTGTGTCTGTGTGTGTGTGTAATCTGTGCATTGGCATCCGGCCACAGACAGCGTGGGGTTATAGTCAGGTCTGTCAGAACCCGCTGTCATTTCCGCCGTCACCGTGGAGATTGTTGCAAACAGCCGAGTGGAGCTGACTGATGTCAAGATATACTTAGAAGCTAATCATGCAGCAAATGGAGGCACAGGGATCCCTGCAAAAGAAACTGCCTGGCGGCCCTCGCCCCAGTTACAGCCATTCATGGGAAACATTTCAGCTCTGCCACTCACAGTTGGTTTCCAGCCATGTTTTTGAGTGTTGCTCTCAAATTAATGGATACCAAACCCAGTCTGGACAACACTCTAGTTCTCTGTGTCTAATTTTTTCACACTGATGATGCCTATTCAGTGCTGCCTTTTGTAGTGTTTGAAAGATAGCCTTTGTTTAAAAAAGTTTTTGTTTAAGAACCCATGGACTGTCATACCTCTCTGTATTTTCCGTGGAGACAGCCGGTCTTTTCATATCTGCAGATTTCCCTCCTCTCAGATGGCAAGGATAGATGGTTGCCATTACCCCAACTGAGAGTCGTGTTATGCCATATGCTGCCTATTTTTCTCCAAATAACATTTCTTTCTGCATCGAGCATATGAGAGAGAATGACGGAGCAGAGCAGCGCTGCCTCTGCAGCTGCAAGTATTGCCCTCAGCTCGTCAGAATCATCACCTTTGCATTAGCAGAGCAGTATGGTTAAACCACAAACATTACAGTCTCTCACCTTCCTTTAGAGCTGCCCGTGGTGCTTGTGGGCTGCTGTATGTGAAAATGCAACAGAAAGGCCAAGGCACTCTAATTAACTTCACCTGGCATTCTCACTTACTGTGAACGTGTCTAACCTTTATACAACCTCGCTTAGTCACCTCTCTTCTTAAACACCCAGGTTGAAATTCTCATTTAATGTCAGTAAGCAGATTACTGTGCCCCCCCCCCCCCCCCCCACACACACACACACACACACACATACCACTTCCCACCCTTGCCTTTTTTTTTTTAAACCTTGCTGTAGACTTTAGCAACAGATTTTTATTCAGGGCGGCCTCACCACTTTGTGGTAGTAAATCAATAGAACAGTGTCCCCTATAACAGACCTCTGTGTTTTCCTTCCATCGATCCTTTCAGCCCTGCTACGTTCAAGAGTAAGCTAGGCGATTATCCTCAGCAATCCTAACTTTGATGTATACAGCAGATGACAGGTGCCAGACATCAGCTTTGGGTAATTGTGATACTGAAAGGGGGCATCGTTAATCATTCTTTCTTGGCCTGAACTTAGTTCCTCATGATTGGCTCCCAGTTATTGTAGTCGTCGATGCAGACTGCTTGCACCCTTTCACCTTGTTGCAACTGGAGCGCAGACCATGTTGTCATGTGTGATACAAAATTTCACATTATAGATTTAAAGTGTCCTAGTGAATTAATGACAATTGCAAGCAGTAAGTGCAACCTTGAAAATTCCTAATATAGATTAAGGATTAAGAGAAAATAATCCTTTGCTCATTCCGAGCTAATTATTTACAGATAACAATTCTAAAATGTTGATAACATCTATTCTCCTTGCCGTATTATCTCTGCATTTTAAATCTGCTACAATTTGTCGCAACAAGATCTTATTCAGTTGAAACCGTTCTGGGAAGCAATCATGCAACTGGGTAACAGCAAAGCTAAACTTTGTTGCTTGTTATCTACTGAGAAAGACATAATCGAGTTCAGAAGGTTCTGATTCAAATCACTTATTTCATAAAGAAGGTTGAATTACTAACTTTGACTTCCACTTGATTTGTAGCTCAGTATCTACCAGAGAGAAAAATACATAGGTGTTAGATTCTAACAGTGTTGTGCCAGTTCACAGCTTTTCTGAACTAGTTCAAGTTCAGTTCATACATGCTCAAAGTGAACAGTTCACGTTCAAAGTTCACAATTTTAATTCTGAACTAGTTCAAAGTTCAGTTCATTTTACTTTTTTCGTGAGATATTCAAATAAATACTTTTTTTCACACTACGAGCTAGAAATCACTATACGTTCTTTGAAGCTGCTCATTGTAGACATTTGCTCATGACACTGCAATTGTGGGTTTCTTACCAGGTGATGAAACTTGCAGCAGTACAGACAAGGTAGACCAGTTGGTTTGCAAGAGTGTAAAATTGTTTTAAATGTTCATAAGGAGAATCGGTGTCCGTCTCCGTGCCATCACTTCCACTAGCCATTTTTTTTTAAATTGCAGCGCTTTCTCTCACTCTCGTCTTTGGTCTGTCTCTCTCTCTCTGTCGCTCCTCTAGCCCTCCGCGCTCTCGTCACTCAGTTTTCAATGGAAAACAAATTCCAACGTTCATTTACAGTGATGTCTGCCGTTCATGACACATAATGTGAACTAATTCACGTTCAAGTTCTTTATTAAAAAATGTGTTGCGTTCAGTTCAACGTTCACGAAGAAATGAGCGTGTTCAATGAACGCGTTCTTTTAAACTCGTTCACGCACAACACTGGATTCTAATCAGTATTAGTTAGTCAGCATCTCCTTGTATCGTAATTCCAGCAGGTTTATTCCTCACATCTCTGCATTTTCTCAATCAAGGTTTAGCACTTTTGTTACCTGGGGGTCAAAGTGGTAATTAAAACAAAGAGGTTTTAGATTCCTGGGGAATAAGAAGTTAAAAAAATTATATAAACGGGGTACAAGCCTGGGACAAAGTAAAAAGACATCACCATCTTAAATGGTTCCCCTGCAGCAAAAAGCTCCAGAGAGGCAAATGTTGAAGCAGCTTTCTGTCCCAGCTGGGGTGAAGATGGGACGTGATTCAACAAACCTTTAACACCTTTTTGCTGCAAAGTAATACTACAGCAGCTCTGTTAAAAATACATCCCCTATCAAATGTTTCAAATAGATGCTTCACAGTCTTTTTAAATGCAAATCACTGCTGGTGTTCCTTTTCATTACTTTGCTGAGCACTCTTTTTGACCCACTACACTCAATTTAGGCAGCCCTGAAGTGATTTAACATGTGACATCGCAGCAGCATTCCCACCTGTGAATTTGTTTAATTGCATCACTGATTTTGTGTTCACTGGTTTTGTAGTTGGTATTTTTTTCTTATGAGCAACTAAGTTGAAACATAATTAGCCCTATCTTACACCCGGCGCAGTGCAAAGCGTGACCAATTGTCTTTGCTAGTTTAACACTGACGCAGTTGTCAATTTCCCGTTCAGCTCCCGTGTCGTTTAAATAGCAAATGCACCTGCGCCCATCTTTACACCCCTGATCTTACAGAAAGTTGTGTTCAGGCTAGGGCTGGGCGATAAAACGATAACGATATGTATCGCGATAGACATGTAATCAATATCAATAAAAAATGCGCTCGATAAAAGTTCGATAATTTTTTTTCTTCGTCGGAAGAAACCAGAGGTTTCAAAGCAAGTTTGGTTGCATGAACAAAGGCACTCGCTCTCTGGTAGCCTAGCAACGTAGGGAGTGACACGC
Organism: Gymnocephalus cernua; assembly: GCA_023631565.1. NCBI lineage: Eukaryota > Metazoa > Chordata > Actinopteri > Perciformes > Percidae > Gymnocephalus > Gymnocephalus cernua. Next base: position 8,880,748 of record CM042433.1, on the reverse strand, counting down.
TAACAGCCAATCATGTAACAGTATTGTGTTTGGTTGCGCCATATCGTTGTCTCGTGTTGGATTCTTCAATAACAGAACCGCCGTGGAGTGATAAGTGGAAAATGCGTGAAGCAGCGAGCGCGGAAGTTCTTGATGAAACGGGAAACGTCAACTCGCCAATATGGCAGTTTTTTTGGATTTTATAAGTCTGACCGTAGTCAGACCAATGTCGTCTGCAAATTATGCAAGACCACCGTCCCCACCGCAAACCTGTTTTACCACTTTAGCCGCGCTCACCCTTTGGAGCACAGCCGTATTCGCCAGCAACGTCCAACAACATCTGCAGCTGGAACCCCGCACAAGCAGCTGAGCACCACGGAGAGGTACTCTCAGTGCCTTATGACTGTAAAAGCTAAACGGTACAAATAAATAACGGAGGCAGTGGCATATCATATAGGCAAAGACATGCTTCCGCTGAGCACCCCCCCACCATGTACGGTTTAGGCTGTACTGTGACTGTTAGACGGAGAAAAATAATAACTGTTACTGTGCTGTATCACGTTAGTTTTTTATGTTACAGATGTAAAGTCTACCTCAGTTTTATTTCAATTTCTCCTACGTTTACAAAACACTGCACATATTTTAAAACACTTCATTCACCAGAAGTGTTCATTGTGATTTTAGACTTATGTTTACATTTGAATTATTTGAGTGTTTTCCATGGTTGTGTTGACATTTCTGCTTTTATAACTGAGAGGATTATAATCGGAGGAAGGTTAAGCTTAAAATAAAAACGTTTAAATTGAATACATTTTTTTCTCCTGGTCCTTATTTTAAATAGGTCATAAAAAATATCAATAATTATCGATATCGACTGATATGAAACACTTATATCGTGATACAGTTTTCAGCCATATCGCCCAGCCCTAGTTCAGGCGCATGCTTGGCGTATTGCTATCTTGAGGCAGCGGAAAGCGATCGCGCCATTGACCAACAAAAACCTGGTCTAAAGTCAATAGCGCAGCATTTCATTGTTATTTTAACAGCACGTTAGTAAAATTCTCCTAGGCTCGTGCACAGCGCACGCACTATGCTTGTTACACACACAGGGATGCACAGCAACACACAAACATGCACAAGATTAAAAATTTTAATATTACAATGTGAAATAGTATTATGATGTGATCTGCTCGCGCACTTTCACACGCACGATCAGATCAGTTTCTTTTCCTGAAAATCTCTCCTTCCTGCTTAGCAAATCCACCATTATAATAACAATGTGCCAAGGTACAAACGCGCCTGGCTGTTAAAGGGAATGGGAGATGACACTCTTATTGCATGTTACGCCCAAAACACACCTATGAATTAATGAAGGCACTAAGTACAACCCTTTTGAACCATGCGCCTGGCGCACGGGCCCTTTTTTCTGCCGTTAAACTAGCAAAAGCGGATTGGTACGGGGCGACCTCTAGCTCACCCAGTAAGAGAGTTTGCCCCATCTTGGCTGAGTCCTGCAGTGGCGTAGGGTTTGAATCTGACCTGCTGCCCTTTGCTGCGTGTCATCCCCCATCTCTATCCACTTTCAAATAAAGGGAAAAGCCCCCAAAAAAGAATCTCTTTAAAAGTGGATTGGTACATGCCCTAAACACAACTGCGCCGTGTGCTTAGATCATTAAAATAGGTCCCATTGAGTCGTCTTGTGCTTGACTCCTCAATTTGTCAGCTTTGTGCGGTTGACCCCCTTTGAGTTGTGGGTCAAAGCTATAACTCACATTCTGTGAGTTGAAGCAATCCCATCAGAGAGCCGCTGTGTCCTCATTCCTGTGTTTCCCCAGTGTCCGGCTGCTTTTGATCACTCTAACAGAAATGGATGGCATTCATACAGTGCTTAGATTACACTGTGTGATGAGGTACTGCACTGGGTTCAAGAGAAAATGAAGCATGTCCCTGTTTGTGCATCCACCCGTCTAATAGGAGGTAGCCAGTTTGACCCCAGACATGCCACCAGGTGTGATTGCAGCTTCAAAATCTTGAACACAGTTGCTGATTAGATGTTTCGTTCTTTATCAGCCAGCATTATGAACAACCTCATACTAGATCTCTGTCAACTGATTGAACTGGGCTTTTGATGATGGATCCAATCAGATAGATAAGGTTTTAGTAAAATCGGAGCAATTTAAAAAAGTGTTTGGGGGTAAGAAGAACATCTGCAGACTATTAAGTGGTTTCCTGAACATTAAGAAAAGTGACTATCTTGCATCTTTCGAAAGAACGTGATTGATATAGCCGGTTGTACAGTATATCCTTATGAGATACTGTAAGTGATCTACATGTACGCTGTTCAGTTGATGGTATGTCTCAGTTGTCACAGTACTTGATAGTGATCATTAAGTGTGATTCCTTTGTGATTCTGCTTCCTTTAAGGAGGGAACATAGTATGCAAGTATTAGTTAACAGTTGTAACCCTTAATTCACATATTCCCAACAAAAATATCAAACAAGTGTGCATGAAAGACATGAAATGACAAAAAATCTTGACTCAAGGTCCACTTACTTTTTCCATTTAACAAAAAGCAGATTTAATGAAAAAAATGAAAAAAACTCAGTGGCTTTAGTTTTTATGTATGAAATGTTTAGTTCTAGTTGGACAATTTATGGGTTACACTATCATGTTGTGGCTGCTGTAATATGTTTTCTTTATTCTTTATGTTGTGCAAAGTAGAGTATGTTGTTGTATGTGGACATTGGACCAGAAGCTCTGGATGAAATGTCTTTTGTACTGGTGTCATGTAATTCCGTGTGGGATGGGCCACTTAGTGGCATGACACGTAAATAAAATATCATTCCTCATCATTAAAGGGATACTTCACCGATTTAGCATTCAGCTTTGTATCAGTAGAAACCCGGTAGTATTTCTGAATGACCGTGCGTCCCTCCCTCATATCCCCCTGAGACAGGAGATATCTGCATTGGGGGGTCTGGAAAAAATGTTCCGATGACGTAAAATGACGATTTTTGCGTCATCGGAAGATTTTTTGGCCAGAGCAAAAGACTACAGCCAGTAGTAGGACCTACTTCCGCATGTTTTAAACCCGCCCATCACCCGAAGCGAGCCGATCTCAGCCGGAAAAAAACGAAATGTCAGCCATCTTGAATCCTTGCTAAACAGGGCTCTCTCCCATGGATGCATTAAGAGAACTTCTCAGCAGCAAACTTTTACAACAATTATGTGCATTCAAACTACCGCACGTGTACCACCGGGATACATCGGTACAGATCGGAGAATATGCAGGAAACGTTATTACAGACGGAATAATCGGCCCACTGCAAGAGCTTCGCCTGCCACGGAGACCAGCGGTCTTGCTCGATGGCCCGAGCCGGGTAGGGGACATCCTCGTCGGCTAGGTGGGAAGCTAACGCTAGCCGGCCACCTGTCCCATCAATCCTGCTTGCAAGTGTCCGTTCATTAAACAACAAACTGGACTACATCCAACTTCAACGATGCTCCCAACGCGAGTTCAGAGACTGTGTTTTTTGCTTTCGTGGAAACATGGCTGAACAACAGTGAACCGGACTGTCCAGCTACCAGGCCTGCTAGCCCTCCGACGATCCGAGCTAGAGATGCTCTGTATGAAGGTGGGCTGTGTTAACACGGACTGGTGCAGAAATGTGGTGATTTGTATCCAACGAACTGCTAACCGCTGGAGTTTGTGACTGTTACATGGCGACCATTCGACATTCCACGCTAATTCACGGCTGTGTTTATACTCGGTGTTTACAGCCCACCAAGCCTAATGCTGGTATGCTTAGCTGAACGTTACGGAGCCTATAATGTGTGTGTGTGCACTAAAGCTAGCCTGTTTCATATGTCGTTTTTATATAATGTCGTTTTTATATATATTTAAATGTGTAACACCACTTGAGCCACAATGAAACATTGTTTCGTGTATATGGTTGAAATGACAATAAAACACATTGAGTTGAGTCGAATGCCTCACTGTCTGTCAAGAGGTAGGCGTGGCTTGGTAGTGGACTCAAAGCAGCGAAGTGAATTGCATTCTGGGATTTGGTGTCTTTCATCCATATGAGCCAAAAACACATTTTCTGGCTTTTCTCGGCCTAGAAGGCACCAATACATTTTTTTTTTCACATTTCTGCTACATAAGTGACCCAATTTAAAGATATATTCAGCTTTCCAGCGGTGAAGTATCCCTTTAACTCAAGGTCTACTCACTAGCCTTTTCTTGAGCTTTCAACCGCATCTCACTGTCTTTCTCATGTTTGCTCATCGTGTGAACTTTATAACATTATAACCCCTGTTTTTGTTCAAAGACTTGAAAGCTGATTACGATTGTGAGATGCAATTGGAAGCTGTAGGGTGGTGAAGACAGACCAAGGTCTCACCAGGAGAGAAGTGAAAGAAAGCTGGAGTTTATATAAAAGTGCTACAAAGACCTTTCTGCAGTAAGTCTTCATTGATATGTTAAGAAAAGAAAGTGATATTACAGCATGTTGCCCAGGTAACAGACCTAATATAGGCTCTGTAAAATAGTACATTTCATAATGTATCTTTTTAGATGATCAGTTGACAAGATAATCTGAAATATATGAAAATGTATCGCTCGCGAGACATCATCTGCCTGTGTGAGCGGCAAAAGAAGCGTATGATATGCAGCGCCTATATATAAAATGTATATAAAATATAACATTGCTATATCTACTCATGTTGTAAGTCTTTTTGACAGGATATATTTGTAAATAACAAAAGAATATTCTCTCACAGTACACACAGTTACTTTACTTTATAAACAATATCTGAAAGTTGTAAACCTAAATTATATTTTGCCGGCACACTAACTGACATTAATATGAAAATGTTAAACTGTGTGAGACACGTTAATATTGGCGTTAGAGGGAATAGTTTGGTATTTTGGAAAATATGGTTATTCGCTTTCTTGCTGAGAGTTAGATAGGAATATTGATACCACTCTCATGTCTGTACGTTAAAAAAAAGTTATCTTAGCTTTGCACAAAGACACTTCTTTCTGCTAATCTAAGCCAACCAGCTACTGGAAGTAGTTTTGGTTACACTTTACTTGAAGGTATCTACATAAGAGCGACATGACACTGTCATGAACGTGTCATAAACATAAACAAGTCATAAACGTGTATGACATAATGCTTCTTTTAGTAAGTGTCATTCGGTTTTTGTTATGGTTAGGGTTAGGGTTCATTTGTCATGTTCATGACAGTGTCATGTCACTCTTATGTAGATACCGTCAAGTAAATTGTTACCGCAGTTTCATATGTAGCGTACAGAAATTAGAGTGCTATCAACCTTCTAATCTAAATTTTGGCAAGAAAGCCAATAAGCATGTTTCCCCTAAATCTCAAAATATATCTGACCCTGGCAAGCGCTGTAATTTTCCCATGTATCACGTCACACATTGCATTGTGGGATTGCTAGCAAAAATGTACCTTACATGCCATGGACTTTTTGTTTCATTGTGAGCACTGAGCTAAGGGCATATTGTCCATAAAGTTCACCTTCAGTATTCAGGCACTCAAATAAAATGGCAGACAGTAAATATAGTGCACCTTATAGTACATTGCAAGTGATTTCGGACACAGCCATTCCAAAATGGGACTTGTCAGAGCAGTCACCATAGCAAACACCCATGATGCTGCACCAAAATAGCACCGACACATGAGTAAATGTTACCTTCCTCTCCCCAACCCCACTTGTTCTCTTCAAGATCCCGCAGATCAGCTATGCGTCAACAGCCCCGGAGTTGAGTGATGACAGGCGCTATGATTTCTTCTCACGGGTGGTTCCTCCAGACTCATTCCAGGCCCAGGCCATGGTGGACATTATCCGAGCCCTGGGCTGGACTTACGTCTCCACTATCGCCTCAGAGGGCAGCTATGGAGAGAAGGGAGTGGAGGCCTTCACACAACTCTCTAAAGAAGCAGGTAAGGAAAGATGACCAGTGATGGGCACAAAAAAACTTTTTTTATGTATTTCTATGATTTACTTGCATTTTTTTCCCCCAGAGTAAAATCTGTTTTGCGTTTGCAATTCAGCATAAATCTGGTTTGGGTGGATGAATTATTGATCTGTTTGGCAACCTCTCATTTACCAGTAGTCCCCCAGTGAGTTGTGGAGTGTTACTGGAAATGTAGACAGAAAAAAGTAGAGCGAATGCCACATCCCAATAATAAGCATTGCTTGTACCCATGTCACTGTGACAAAATGTAACAATTTCAGCTTTTTTGCTGCGTGCACATTCAGAAGAAGAATTGTTTGAAAATGTCTAATGTCTTCTCTTTAGCCAACAGAGAGGAGAGAGAACGATCTGGCTATTGGTCATTTGGGAGACATGAGTTTTGTTTTACACTCTGCCTTTTCTGTTTCACTCTACCTCATTTTTTATCCCTGCTATCGAGAGTGCAGGGCTCTGACAATGGTAATGGTGGTCAGTCATCTATGTGGTCAGTCGTTCAAACCACTCTGGTCTGGTTGTGTGCATGAAGCAGGGTTTTGGATATTTAGTTTTCTTTTGGTAACATCTCTACTAGGCATTTCTCTCAGAAACCATATGATTAAATATAGAGAGCTTAGCCACTGAATGGGCTCGAATGGAGCTATTAGAATCAGTCTTGTTTGTTGAGTCTTGTAATGTAACATTAATGGTGATTGTTTAAAGCAGCAATGACCGTTTTTCAGATTTAACAACTGACTTTAACTTTTGGTTTTGGGAGGTTAGAATAAGGATGTTGAAGAGTATTTACAACTGAAATTTGCATTCAGACAAGGTGTTGTGGTTTTGCCTGGATCTGGGCTGAAAATTGTGCACATGCTTGACTCACCTGCTTTTTCCACATTGATGCTGTTGTTGGCATGTGAATCAGCAGTCACTGCTATCACCAATGATGGTACAATGGGTCGGCTATCTATGTCAAATCATGTAGTTTACAATCTGCTGCGGTATTTCTGCAAGATGAGGACAAGGATGCATTTTTTATATTACAATACAGTGAGTTTGAACTGACTGACCATGGTTGCAACAATGTTGTAATGCATAACCTTTGGCCGTAACTGTGTGTTTAGAACTCCAATCCCTTTTCCATATTTGTGAAATAATCACATTAAGAGGAATGTTACCTAGGCTGGAAAAATCCCCCTCCATGATTCATGACAGCACATCCACACAACTCCCGACAACAGGAGCAAGTGTTTTGCTGCTTCTTACCTCGACCTTCTATGGATCCCAATCCATTTCCTGTAAATCTGCAGGGAGTGGAGTGATCTCTGTCTCTTCTAAAGCTAATGATATCCCACAGGCACTGATCACAAGACCAGCATGCATGAATATTTTATCTGTGTGCATATGTGTCCAGTGTGATCACTCATTAGAACTTTTAGAAGCTGTTTGTGCCTGTGTAATTTGCATCTACAGACAGAGAGAGAGAAAGTAGTCTGTATCAGAACAAATAAGGAAACATCTCGATTTAAGGCTTACTTTTGAAGTTTTCCAATTCATCTTATATCCTGTGGATAAACGCAGTTCCTTCCAGCTGGTTTTCTCGGATGCATTTTCCACTGATGTTTTCTTTTTTTCTTATGCAGTAAACACACAGCTATTATTATGACTCCTGAACAGCTACACAAAGAGTATGAAATTATAAGCCCATTGTTGTTGTTGACTCATCCTTTTGCAACTGAGCTGCAGTCACTTTGCAATATTTTGTATTCATATACAAATGGGAATTATTTTGTCTAAAGAAAAAGCCTCCAGTACCCAAGGCATCCTATCTTTAATAAACACATTAATTATGTTATAGCATGACTGCACATTCACAGGATTCATTCAAAGGCACTGGCTCTGCACCAGAACAGAGTGGAATGGATTGAAATGAATAAGAAGCAAACATCTGAGTGAATATGGAAAGAGAGAATATCTGGAAAATGCTTGTGTGAGTAGATGTATTAAACAGAAAACTGAAAAATTAAACTGTAAAACAACAGCGTTTTTGGGTGGATGTTGTTTGTTGCAGCATCCCTGCAAGCTGATCCGTGAGGCCTTGAGACTTTTTGTGGCTGCCGTGTTTGGTTGCACTGAAATGTCAGATGCATTAGTAGGATGCTCGCTTCACCACTTCAAGGAGAACCATCTAGCGGACTAATGCAATATGGCTGCCCATTACCCCAAGCTGAGACTGGAGTGATGGTCAGCCTGTATTGATCTCTCCTGTTTTTTTCTCTTCGTTTTTCGCTCCACTTTCTCTCCCCCTGTTTAGGCACCGTTCCCATTGTGCACCTTCATCCTGGGTCCTGGTGAAACTGGCAGAGATTAATCTTGTTTGTATTTTTCTGTGTCTGTCTGGACTCAGGCCAGAGCAATGGAGTTCAATTTTCCCATTTCATAAAAAGACTTGCATTTGAGGAAAGCCTCCTACAAAGTATCACTGTGGAATTGATTACAGCAAGTTACCAACACAATGCGTTCTTAGATCTAGTCTGAGCTGTGAGGGATGGGGGAACAAAATCTGCCAGTTAAGTATAGCACTCATATTTAGCACTCAGAGAGGACTGGGGAGGAAGCCTGATGCATCTGCAAACGCTGTAAAATAGACCACGATACTTCTGCATGAACCTTAGACAAGTCCCAGACCGGCAGTGGAAGGGTACACAGATGTAGAACGTGAATGTCAGCTGCATGTCAGCCCATTTTGATGTGCTCCCATGTGTTCAGGCGGGGAGACTGGAGAGAGCAGGTCTGCCTTTTGACTGCCGAGGTGATAAATATAATTGCAGCATTATGGATCCCCTGGAGGTTTGGGTTTGAAGGGTGTTCAGTAGGCGGGAGGGGGGTCGAAACCATCAAGAGCCTCTAATTTAAAAGGATTTGTATTTCACTAAGCAAAATAGCAAAGCTGGATTCCTCGCCCGGAGTGCATTTTCAGAACCGAGGGCATTGAGGATGAATAATTGAAGCAGTTAATGCAGTGCATGACTTTGACACTCAGACAGATAAGCGGAGAACTTCCAAGGGCCTGATGAATTTGGCCATTGTGATCGTTTAGCTCTCTTTGATATATTAATCAAATGTGGAACAGAGGGTGGGGGTTTACGGTGCATATACTGTAGTTTTGATATTCGGTTGTAGTATCATAGGTAAATTAATCAAGTTTAGCTAAAAATGTCAGTGTCACAAACCCACTTCTAATGTAAGGAGAAATTGAACATTCTTCATTCTTCATTGTTGAGATAGATTTAAGACAAACTTACCCTTTCTCTTCACCCTCCTCACTCACTGTAAGGGCCGGGTTATGCTTGAAACAACCTAGTTTGTACAACATTCATAGTGTTGCACTCGGTCTCGATCTACCAGTCAGTTTTCATTCTTACTCTCACCTATGGTCTTGAAGGCTGGGTCATGACCGAAAGAATGAGATCCAGGGTACAAGCGGCCGAAATGGGTTTCCTCAGGAGGGTGGCTGGTCTCCCCTAAAGATAGGGTGAGAAGCTCCGTCATCCGTGAGGAGCTCGGAGTAGAGCCGCTGCTCCTTCGTGTCGAATGGAGCCAGTTGAGGTGGTTCGGGCATCTGGTAAGGATGCCCCCTGGGCGCCTCCCTAGGGAGGTGTTCCAGGTACGTCCAGCTGGGAGGAGGCCTCGGGGAAGACCCAGGACTAGGTGGTTAATGTGGCTCGGGAAAGGGAAGTTTGGGGTCCCCTGCTGGAGCTGCTCCCCCCGCCACCCGAAACCGGATAAGCGGATGAAGATGGATGGATGGATGGCACTCGGTTGTAGATACAGAAAGTGCCAGAAATAGTTGTGTAAGAACAAAAAGAGAGCTTGACCTCCTTCACCTCCATGCCCTGGTAAATCACTGCATGAAGCGGGTGTGAATGTCAATTGGTGTGGGGCGGTTCCAAAGCTCTTTGACCATACGACAAGCAGTTCCAATGACGTATACTGGCAACCAGAAGGTACAGTATTGCTACACAATCTTTCTTCTTGTATAAGACTTCAACAAATTTGAGTAAAACACTCTCTTCTCCCAGAGCCTGGCATTTATCTGTCTCTCATCACACATCTCCAGCCAAGACAGACATGCAGCTCTTTTTTAAACCCACTGTTTGAGTTGAGGACTCTTTCAAGTCCACACAGTGCCTTCCAGTGACAGGTGGAGGCGTTCCAACCCACAGCACATCACTCTGGAAGTACAGATATAATACTTGCATTTCCATCATGCCTGCCTCCCTGAATAACTAACTGACTGACCATCTGACTGACTGACGGATGAAGTATTCTGCAAGCATTCAATAATTTAGCCACTGCTGCACATCCGCCGGTCCGCAGCCTTTAGGGCAGTCTTAAGCCTACAGCATGTTCAGCTCTTTGCCCTCTCTGAAGATGGGATTTGCTCCAAATGCTTCTTATCTTCATCAGTGGCTCCTGTGGTCTCTGTCTGTATTATTGACTGTTGTGACCTATACTTTGTCTCTTTTCAACATACCATTATAACTCTTCACACAAGCCCACAGGGTTCTTTTTGTCACAATGTTAATGCATTTTCATGAGACTAAAGTTATTTTCCTCTCTCAAATTAATGCGTGTGTGATACCTACTGTACCTGCAGACATAAAAAACCCTGGAACTGAAAGGCGCCGCTAATATGCCATAAAGATTCCTAAAACAGAAACCTAGAAGTGCAGTGTCAAACTGTATGCTTTCTGGCTGAAATCACCTGAAATCTGTGTGCTGAAACAGCTTTAGTGTCTGACCTTGGAGACCTAAAACGCTGGCTGCTATGCACAAATGACACCAAGCACATTTCACTTTATACCACAAACCCTTACGCAACAGCTAGGCCATTTGTGGGATCTCCATTTTTATGTTTAGTCCACTTAGGGAGGATAACAGCAGCCATCCCAGAGGTCTTTTGGCACATACAAATGTTTTCTAAGTCTGTCTGCTGATACTTGAAAAATGAATAGTTACTGTAAGTGGAGGTTCAGCAGTTGTCATTTCTATATTCTGCCTTTAGAAATGACACAGTAAACTGTGACTGGAGATGTGTGATCTGCCAGCTAAAAGCTGTTTATATCAAAGTAATGAGCCTAAGGAGACTGGCAATTAGAAGATTCCTTCCATTTCTCTGTCGACTCAGGGAAACTAAAACTGAAAGGTTATTGGATAGGCTTTTAAAATGCTTGAGTGGGAGAAATTTTAATAGAGCTTTGCTGTTGAGGACACAGACTGTTGCCTCAAATCTAGACCTACAGTTCTTTCGCACAGATTATCATATTCTCTGTTCATCCAAAGTGCCTCAAAGGTTAGTTTGTCCTCCGCACCTGTAATTACCACGCCAGAGTAAGGCAAAACTCTTTTATGAATTATATAATTTTGCTTTACTACCTGATAATGAGCTGTTGAATATAACCCTGAAGACAACAATATCTAGCAAATATACTGTGCCAAATATGTAGCAACTATTTAGTAACGCACGGAAGCAATCAGTACCCTTCATCCTGTACAAACTCATTAGTGGTTAACCTGTCTGAGAATGATTTATTGTCAGCATTAATATCCTCTTTGTTTGTTATTGCCGGCTGTGCTATCTCATTGGTTCAGGGTCCAACAAGAGATGTTTGATAATGAAAAGTCAATGGCAAGCTCTTGGATTTTCTCAAATCCATATGAAACCTGTAGCTTTATGTCCCTGTTGGTGTGGATTATTGGATTTGTTACTGCATATATGTTTATATCTCTCTCACTCTGTGAAATGACTCTGATGCTCAGTCAGAAGGCGCAATTTGAGTTTTATATTGCATGCCGCTGTGGTTTTCAGATCATTGCCAGAATGTAAATGTATACACTGTAAGACTATCATTTAGACTCTATAGCAAGCATGACGACATCATCAAAATCTCACTATTGTGTTCAGTCAGATGTTTCCATTTCCATATGGATGAGATTTCCATATCCAAAAAAAATAGCTATTGTGACCCCAGTATTTTGTGTGTGAGTGTGCGTACATCTGTGTGTAAGAGTGAGTTAATGGGTGAGCTAATCCCTGAGGTCTTATCATTTCTTACTCCTCTCCCATTAAAAAGGTGGAATCTGCATCGCCCAGTCTTTGAAAATTCCCCACAACCCCAAGCTGGAGGATTATGACAAAGCCATCCAACAACTGCTGGAAACGCAGCACTCACGGGCAGTCATCATCTTTGCCAGTGAAGAAGATATACGGTGAGGAGCGCAACACATTCTGGCTTCACCCATGTTGTTCAGGCGCCTTAATGGCTTGCTATGTTAAGGTCTTTAATCTCTGAGAAGCAGCTCCTGAAGACAGGCTTGAGGCACAGAATTACCATTCGTACAGAAGGTCTGCTACACAAACATACTTCCAACAACACAAACACAACCATGCCTTGGAGGAGAAGTGGAAATACAGATCACAACAAAGCAACAGAGAAATTGTTTAACATACAATGCCCCATGGGAAATATTTGTGTAAAGAAACAAATACTCAAACATTCAGTACCTGTTAATTCAGAATGAATGCTAGTGAAATGTAAAAGAATGAGATGAGTGGGAGATTTATGATTGTAACTTGTTATCTTTTAATAAAACACAAAACATATAAAGATATAGACAAAATAACAAGAGTAAACCTCCTTTCCCTCTCGCCTTTAAAGGTCCCATATGCTCATTTTCCAGTTCAAACTTGTATTTTGGGTTTTTACTTGAACATGCTTACATGTTTTAATGTTCAAAAATACATTATTTTTTAGGGGTGGGAATCACCAGAGGCCTCACGATACTTATGTCACGATACGATATTATTGCGATTTTAAACATATTGCAATATTCTGCAATATATTGCAATTTATTAGCTTTTTTCCAACTTCAAAATTTTCCCAATTTCAAATTATGTCCCCAAAAGGAAACTTTGTCAACATCTGTTTTATCTAAAAAGATACATTTCTCAGTTTGTTCATCTCACTTTAATTTCATTGCTGCAAAATGGGAGTGTCAAGCAGACAAACTGACCAACACATGTATAATAATCGATCAGTGTATCGATACAGTATTGCCATGGAAAATAACATGATACTATGCTGTATTGATTTTTTCCCTCACCCCTATCATTTTTCTCGTACGGTTTATCTGAATATACCTGACAGGGGCGCCGCCAGGAATTTTGGGCTCCATGACAAAAAATCAAATTGGGCCCCCTCTGTGCCCCCCTCTGTGCAGCTGTTCACCACATTTCTAGGACCTAACTGTCCCATCAAAAGCTTTACATAACTCTAATTAAAGGCTTGCAACTGTCTTGCTTCTTGTAGTTCAATACTAGTACTAGCACAATATTTATGGTGATTTGTACATGCATGCAAGTCTAGAATGCGGTTCACTATTTGATGCAAGATTAAAAGCAACCATACAAAAATGTGCTGGAGGCCATCTTTTACAGTCTCATTGTATTTGTATTGTAAAATTTGACAAAATGAAAAATTCTCTTAACAAAATTATTATTATTATTATTATTAATAATAATAATGGAAGATTAAAAAAAGAAACAAACTTAAATATATAAATATATATTCACTGCCCTTCATGATGGGAATAATAAAGTCTGTATCTATAGATGTCATTTCATAATTCAATCTAAATGAATGTATCAAACTTTTTAATATGTATCTTACATGCAGGCTTAGGTAAGATACTCAGGGCCAGATGTACTAACGCTTTTGCGCCCACTTCAGGCGTATTTGTGTCGCAACGTGCGCGTAAAATCATGGCGAGGTATGTACAAACAGGCCGCAATGATGTAAAAGCGCAAACTGCATGTCGTGGGAGCTGAAAAGGGCAAATTGCGTTTTTCGTGTCATGCATATTTATTCATGGGAGGGTCGCGGGGAAAGTGGGAGTTTACCGTAAAGAGATGGGAGGGGAAGCGTAAAGAGCGCTTAATTACGTATTCCGCGGTATGTACAAACACCGCCAGTGATAGCGCGCCTCTATTTTGCGGTGAAAATTCTCCGCCTCTTAAAAGCAGGTGTAAACCTGGAAGCGGGTTTCCTCACATATGCCTCCTGGTGAAATGACAGCAGTAATCCGAGCAAGACGAAGACTTAGGCCAAGGAGACGAGCTGAAAGGAGTTTTGCCACAAGGATCACAGATTAAGCAGCCATGCAAGATTACAGTTACTGGAAGAAATCAAAGATGACATCGAATCTCCGACTCAGAGTTCACATTCCAGCAGTTGTTAAACTCCCCGCTACATTACAAATATTGGCATCAGGATAATTTCAAACAGTCATAGCATCAGCAGTGGGAATATCGCAGTCTGCACTCAGCCGTATCATAGCACACGTACTTACAGTTTACGGTATAGTGGGCGGAGAAAGGCGCTAATTACGGATGACCTGCAGGTTTGGTAAATATGGCGTAAACTGTGGTATCATTGCGTTCGCTATCTGCGGGTGAGCCATGGCGCTGATAACGCTACGTTCGCAAATGTACGTACATCTGGCCCTCACTGTTTCCAACTGTCCAGCATCCAGTACAGACAGTTTTTTTATTTTATTTCATAATTATCATAATTTGTTTGAATATCTGTCATTAATAAATATTTAATTTTCTTTTTTGTAATGGCAAAAAGCAAGAGACCCACAGACTCCCTGCAATGATGCTAATTGGCATGTCACTGAACACAACATTGTTCACCTTCTTCACTGGGACAGGGAGGGGCACAGTTAGGGGGAGACTGGGGTGCTGCTGACTCACCTGTTAAGTCTGCTAAAAGCGGCAGGGACAATGATTTAATATGAATATCTTGCTAAACGTTTCCCTGCACTGATTAAATGGTGATTAAATGTAGGCTAACACTAGTCTGTAGCTAGCTATCTTATTTCACTATGGACATTATGGACATTAAGCCAACAGGTTAATACCACTCACAGACTACAGGCTACCCACCTTTCTTGGTGAAAAACTGGGTTACAGTTTGACACCCTTTCCTTTGTCTTTCCTCTCTCTCTTTTCTCTCTTTCCTGTTTTGAAAACCAGATTTTGATTTAACGTTACTTGGCAACATTGTGGTCACTGAAGTTCTGGCGCATCTACTGACTGAGGCCCCATCCAGACGAAGACGTTAGGATGAGAAAGCGCATCCGTCTTCCCTGGATTCGGGTCAAGAAAATTCATGTCCACATGAATCCATATGTAAATGACTCAACACGGTACTTCATATGCCAGGCCTGTAGGCGGCGCTGTTATTGCTACAGAAATTAACGGAACGAAGAAGAAGAGCAGCCTTCAGTCACTTCCTTTCATAACATATCATAGTTCTCTACAGCCATGGACTAGACTTTAATAACTTTCACCACTGCTCATAATATAAAGGTCACCGCTAGAAAACGTTTCATTGTATAATGTGCTGCAAGATTGCTTTCTATTTTGCAATTCTGTCTGCTATCGGACATGATTGCAGCCCGCTAGGTAGCAGAGCTAACGTTAGCTCTGCTAGCTAACATCGGCAGTCAAACAAACATGAATGATCCGACGTCTTTTCGATAATCTAGCTATACATTTTTCTTGTGGTAGCTTTTCTACAATAAGCGGTGCTAAAAGTTACTATAATCCGTTCAAGGAGTTGATGAGCAGACAGATTAGCTAGCTAGTTGATAAATTCTCTACTTCCACTTTATAAACAGCATTGCCTCCCTGTTAGAGCCGTCAGCTGGGTTGAAGGCGGAGCTGTGAGGCCGAGGTGTGTGGGGATGACATCATCGATACGCACTTATGCGGTTTCGCCGTACACACGAAGCCAAACGTGAGCCGTTTTTTTTTTATTCACCCTGGGACCAGGTTTCAAAAAAGTGCGTTAACGGGCAGTGCGTTTACAGGATTCGTGTGGACAATCGGCCCAAATGATGCAAAAGATGTGCGTTTGCATCAAAATACATCTTTGTGTGGATGGGGCCTGAAACTAAACACAGTCACTAGTGCGCTAAGGCAGGACCAAACCATTTCATGCAGATACAGGGGGGTGGTCAGTCAATATGGATGTTTACTTTTTGGTCAGTGGGGATATTTAACATTTACTGCCAAAACAAGTAAAAACAAAGAGATCATTAAATATTATATTCGAAATATATATATATATATATATATATATATATATATATATATATATATATATATATATATATAATATGCTGAATGATGATGGTTTAATAATTTCTATTAGTTTGTACCTATTTTTGGGGGCCCCTGTCAGTCATGGGCCCTTGGAATTGTTGCCCCTGATACCTGAATTCAGCCTCTGTCTGAACAGCTCCGTTTTAGCACCAATCTCTTTAACCCCCCTCTCTTGAAAAAGCCCAGCCTGCTCTGATTGGTAAGCGTTTCTGGGTCTTGCGCATCTGTGCTCTTGGAGTCTCTGCTCCGTCATTGCAGCCGTGGAATGACTGTGACGGCACTGTAGCGGCACTTTCTACCTATAGTTGTGACATTACAACCATACAGGAAGTCCTGACAGCTTGTTCAAAGGCGTCATTTCTGAATACGGGCTGTGTGCATTTCTCCGTGGATTGAGGGTTTTGATACTTTCACAGTATATAGCACCTGCTTTATAATTTAAAAAAAACATGGATATCTCACTTTTTACAATATGAGATTAACTACATCGCAGAGCTGTAATGTCCAGACAACTCCTTAAAGCTAGCTGTGTCTTTGTGTAATAGAGATTAGATTGCACACACCTCCTGTGCTCTCTCCTATTTCAAAAATGGACGTCCTTGCAGGGGAGTTCTCAATGCCACCAAAAGGGCCAATCAGGTGGGCCATTTCCTGTGGATTGGATCTGACAGCTGGGGGGCTAAGAGCAGCCCGATCCACCAGTTCGAGGATGTAGCTGTGGGAGCAGTCACTATACTGCCCAAACGCTCCTCAATTGAAGGTACACACACAACGATGCACATACACAGACTCACACTGCATGTTGTGTTACTGTATTGTATTGTTTTCTATTTTACTTTTAATTTTGTAAGGAGTAATTGCCTCCTGTAGTCTTTTTGTGTCGTAAGTGTGTCTAATTACTTGCACACAAAAAAGGGGGAGGGAATCTAAATTTATATTATATATTTCTTGGGAACGCACCATTAAGGTAGCAATTGTCTATTTACATATCCAGCTTTTATGGAGCAACATGGAGTTATGTTTTTAACCACCAGGCAAATGTAAGTCCAATTTGAAAGTTTGCTTCATATTTTCTGCATCCGCGAGGGTGACGTAAATGTTGTTATCCGCCCATGTCCACGAGGGTTCGCATGGATCCCTATGTGGACGTGCAGCCCAAAATTTGTGACGGTGCAGACCGTATAAAGTTGATATGAAGAAAGTGTAGGCAAAGTGCTGCCTACTATCATTAATTTAGAGTTCGAGCCCTTTCACATTACACATACATTTGGTGTACGCACAATCCCGCCTACCTTACCTATTTATTCTTCAGTTGACAATTTTCTACATTACTCACATGACTTTCGACAATCCTCAGAGAACAAGTGTGACCTTGTTGTTGCATTTGGCTGTGGGTTGTACATGACCGGATTTGTTTGGACAAATTAGCTACTCTGTAGATGTTATTAGATACTGAAACCAATAAATGTAAACTTTTTCCCCTTTTGCTGTCAACACAGATACTTTTATCAGTGTGCTTTTACGTATTTGCTGTCTGTTGGGAAATTGGTATCTTTGGTCTCTGCTGTATAATTCTGGAAAGGGACACACAAGATTGGGTCTGAGAAAAGGCTAGAAGCATTTATTTATTTTTTTGATTGTTTTAACATTTTCTGTCAATAGCTATTCAAAAAAATTATAATTTGTTTTTTAGTGCTTTTAGTGTGTATTTCTCTTTAAAACTGTAGCTTTTAAGTTCACCCACAAGAAAAAGGAGAACATTCTACTGTACAATGTACAAATTCACCACAGAAATGGAATATTCACAGCATGTTCTATCTATTTTAAGTTCTGTCCAGTGTCACAATCCTGATAACCATTCATCTTTTCAATCGAGGAAATTTGAAAGTGAGTTTTATGAAGCTACCCATAATTAGGGAAGGTCTAGTGAAGACAAATGTACACTCTGGAGGCAGCAAGAATATTATTAATCCACCATTGATGGTCTTTAGAAAAGAAAATCAGCTGTTATTCAGCTCTGATTAGCCATTATTACCTTTACCCATGGCTCATCTGATATGACTGGATAACAGAAAGTGGAGCCAATAAGAGACTTTAAAATGATAAATTCAGATAATTCTCAAGAAAATTGTGAAACTAAAGGTAAAAAAAAAAAAAAAAAAAAATCAACCAGGAATAGAACAATTAAGTTTTGTCCCAGCTCAGTTCCCTGACCCACATTGAGGAGTAAAGTTGCACAAACAAGAGAACAAAACTTAACATAAAAGCTTTTTTTTCCCTTTGTTGCAGCAAGTTACCCCTCTTCAAGCTAATGCTTCATACAGGCACATAATGCCTGCTAAAATGAGTGTTAAGCTAATACACCATGCCTTCAATCCATTTTTCTTGTAATGGATTTAATGAAGGGAAGAAAACCTGCTCAGCACCTGCAGGACTTGCAGCCTGGGGCAACAGGCTGCGGCACCACTTACAAGCCCTGCGTTATTTATTATGCATCCTGTTTTTTAATTAATGTAATTTCCTAGATGAAAGAAATGATTAAAGTTCCATGGGGCTTGAGAGGAAGAGGAACCACCGTGGTCAAATTTTGATGAAGTAGTGCTTGCTGGTGTTCTTCCAACACCAAGCAGCCAGCACCACACCCCCACCACAACACCACTGCAGCAAGTTTCGCTTCGTTTCCTCCAGGTTTGAATTGGCTGATAATTGGTCCGGAACTGAGCCATTCTCCTCTTTCCTCTACTCCCAGGGTTTGATGAATACTTTACTGGGCTCACCCTCGAGAACAACCGCAGGAACGTGTGGTTTGCTGAGTTCTGGGAGGAAAACTTTGACTGCAGGCTCCTCAGTGCCTCGAAGAGAGAGGATACCAGCCGTAAATGCACAGGTACATGAGTTTTGACGCGAACAAAGCAGGAACATTTATGAATTATTAATAGACGATTCATATTTCTACCCTCCCTTGTCAGGTTGATGTGAACTCGACCTTTTGTTTGCATTAGTAGCTACAGATCGACTGTTGGGGTTTTAATTCAACCCCTCTTGTCTGTGGCGCAACTAGAAAGTCTCAACACCAGGTGTTTCCACCCAGCAGGTGCAGGACAGGCAGAGTTTATTATTAGAATAATAATGCACCACGTGTCTTAGTCATACTACAGTTACAGACCGTCTGCTCCTGTGGCTAATGTCCTGTAACTCTTAAATCCCATATTCCCTCTCTTTCCCCTTAACCCAGTCACCCTGACAGCTCAGCAGAGTCGTGCCGTGGGTACTAACTGCACAGAGCCAGAGTACAGTTTATTTAGGTTGAAATTACAGGCAAAATGAGAGAAAGATAGGTGCATACTGCTCATGCCCCCATTCTGCTTTATTACCATCTTTGCGGTCACATTAATTATAGTGTTGTTAACAGTGATGCCTTCTCGTATTACCTAAACTCTGCCTGTCAACAGTATGACAGGCATTGCATTGCATTCATTATCTACGAGGATGTGATGTGGGATGCTGTATTAGTCTTGCTTGCATACAGGATGACAGTAATGACAGTGTGACACAAATGATTGTTTGCTGAATGATTTTGCTTCCTTTATAATCTCCTGTTTGGCGTCTTTTATCATGCGTCAAAGACAGAAGATGCTCCGCTCAGTGAGCCCCACAAACCCTCAATGAAATGCCTGTAAATGTCTTTTATCTTTGTTTCTGGCTCTGGCTGTACAACTGTCTCTATATTCTCTTTTTTTATACCTCAAGCCGAGCTGATATTTATGAATGTAAAAAAAAAACAGAAGGCGTTTGCATTCAAAGACTGTCCAATTATAGCTCCCTATGCAGTGCTCTAAAAAGCAAGAAGGTTATGTGTGGGTTGAAATGTATGTTAAGTTCTAAGAAATGGCCTGAAATGTCAGCACCGATTGCTTTTTCTTCAGTAAATGCAAATCTCCCACATTATTATATGTGTCCTATTGACATCATCTGTCCCTCCACTGAGCTCTCCATGTGAGCTATGAGCTATCAGCTATCATTGAGAAGAAAATTGTATTTTAGTATTCAGAGTAATTTCCTTGATGGTGCATTTTTGTTAAGTGGGAGCTTGGATATTGAAATTATGATGATGATGATCATGATGATGATTATTATTCAAAGTAATAATAGTATTTTTGTTGTTATAATTTTCATTCACTCTTTGAAATGCAGCTTTTATCTACCAGCAGAATAAAATAGCTAATTCAGTTTGTAACAAAAACTGAAATCCAGCAGAGGTTGTACATTACATATTCAAGCAGAGAATCAGCAGCGTGAGGCAAAACCTTTACAGCAGCCCATAGCGAAAGGGCAGTGCACTGGGAAGAGGATATAAAAGAGCAGGAAGCTACTGTAGCAGAGTGTGTTACTAAAGTTCATGGTGATCTTCATCACCTTGCAGATGAGACAAGTGAGGTCCGTTCTTAGCAGTGTATTATTTTGTAATATACCACAGTAATTCAATCTTAGCCTACTGTATTTGTCACAAAACACTTTGTCTCACAGCTCAGCTTGATATTTTCCACATGGGAATTAAACGTGTCTTCTTATTTGAAACGCCACATCGGCCCTTTAGGTGTAACTCTTACAAAATCACAATTGAAGTCACTGGCAGCAAATGGTAGACAAAGGAATAAAAATGAATTTGGGGATGATGGGGAGTGCTGACAGGATGTAATGTCTAATGGCTCATGGTGTATTTGCCTGTAAGTCCTCTTTCCTTTTCTTCACTCAGGCAAGGAGCGCATCGGGAACGACTCCAAGTACGAGCAGGAAGGGAAGGTGCAGTTTGTGATTGACGCGGTGTACGCCATGGCCCATGCTCTCCACAGCATGCACAAGGACTTATGTCCTGATCATCCTGGTGTTTGTCCACAAATGGAGTCTGCTGAGGGAAAGACTCTGCTGAAGTACATACGAAACACCAGCTTCAACGGTGAGTCACACATTGTAAAAGTCATCAGATGCTTACACAATGTGTGGATACGAAAAGACATATTGGTTACGTTATTCCATTTTGGAGGATTTTGAATAGAATAAACTGTAAATTCGAATAATATACTTGATTAAAAGAATGTACAGTACCAGTCAAAAAGATTGGACACACGTTGTCATTCAAGTGAATGGGAAAGTGTGTCAAAACATTTGACTGGTACTGTATAAACACTGATGACCTTAAGGATGAACCACCTATAAACATAAAGAGGTAAAACAAGTTGGTTAATATCAAATTAGTTTAAATAAACCTACTGACTCTACAACTTTAGTTAAATGGATAGTTCAACATTCTGGGAAATATGCATATTTGTTTTCTTGCTGAGAGTTAGATGAGAAGATCGATACCACTCTCATCTCATGTCTGTACGCTAAATATAAAGCTACAGCCAACAGCTTGTTAGCTTAGCACAAAGACCCGAAGCAGTTAGCGTCCCTCACCTTTAAAGCTCACTAATCAACATGAAACATCTTGTTTGTTTAATTAGTACAAAAAATGAAGTGTGATTTTGTCCCAGAGTGTTTCTTGGCGGGGACAAATATCCTCTATACTAAAGACGGTACACAGTTCCTGTCTCCTTAAGGGTGTGGCCTCATTTGAACATGTAGTGAACGTCATGTGGATAGATTAAAAGTTATATTTAAATAATTTGTTAATATGTTCTTTTGCTAACGTTAGTTACACAGCTAAAAGACATATTTAGCATCATATTTTGTTAGGGCGTTTACAAACGTTTCGCTGACAGTAGCTTCTCTGTGTTGCCACATCTCACGAGAGTTTGGTCCAGAGACAGAAACAGGTCTCAAACAAAGTTAATTGTCTCCTGATGTGTCTGAAAAATGCCATTTTAGTGTCAGAATGTTCTGGAGATATGTGGCTTGTGAAAAATGTACAGTACCAGTCAAATGTTTAGACCCACTTTCCCATTAACTTGAATGACAAAGTGTGTCCTTAATATAGAGAGTTTGGCCAACTCAAATCATGGGCGCCATATTGGATACCAACATCAGATGACTCTACAGTGTAACCCTTTGGGGCCAATATGCTATCTTGAAATAAATCGTTTATTTTCACCATAAACAGGCATATACATGTTATTATCAGCGTTTGTCAATATGTAAAAGGCCTTTAAGGAAATGTTCCAGTGTATATTTACCTCCCATATCGTAAATGGGTCTCTGAAAAATGTCCATTGTAGCGAGTGACCATGTCGCCTAATAAGTCTCTGAGCAGTGTTCACCTTTCTAATGTCCGCTAGCATACGTACATGCCTACTATAGCCAGTTAGCTTTGTGTGTAACGTAACACGCTGTTGTACTAACATTAGCAAACGTCAGCGTAGCGTTAGCTAGCTGTCTAAACTTGTGAAAAGCCGAACTACATCCCCGTCCAAGCTGTGTTTAACTTTCCCTACAATTTTATTATGAACATAATAAAGACACCTGGACTCGGTCAAGACCAAAAGCCATATGACTATGGCAAGATCACAAGCATTTAGGTAAAACAATAAGGCATGGCTAACTTCAAACTTCATTCATTTCTAAAGCAGTGTTAGAACTTTTTTGACAGCATGGTACACATTAACGATGGTATTACTCTATTTGTCCTATGTAATTTGTTATCATACGTCGAAGACCTCACACAATAATGAGTAGTCACTTG
Organism: Gymnocephalus cernua; assembly: GCA_023631565.1. Taxonomy (NCBI): domain Eukaryota; kingdom Metazoa; phylum Chordata; class Actinopteri; order Perciformes; family Percidae; genus Gymnocephalus; species Gymnocephalus cernua. The sequence goes on along the minus strand of CM042433.1, from coordinate 8,857,869 downwards.
CTCTCCAGTTAGCTCTTTTCACCTTCAGCTCCCATACTTTTCGCCTTTTTGGTTCACGGGGGAACTTGTGAAATCTTTTGCCGCTTCCCTGTCTTTCAGTGCAGCCAAACAGTACAACAGTTTGGTATTTTGTCCGTGATTTATGCCATTTTCTAAATCATTTATAAAAATGTTCCACTGTTCCCTGCACTATGTCAATGGGAATCAGATTAATGTTGGTATCCAACATGGAGTCCACGAAACACGTGACCACCTCAGAACCAATTCCCTAGTTGTCCAAACTCTCTATATTAAGCCCACGCGACACAGATACAAGAAACTACTCTGAGTTGGAGTGTCTCAGTTCTAAACCATCTCTGGCCGGGAACAGTTGCCAGGCATGAAGCGGAGACGCAGTTTAGGATATAACCCCCCTCATTTCAAAATATCAAACAATTGCTTTAAATTTGCAGACATGCACACATCCAATTGCTCCAAAATATGCGTATTTCAGCAAGCTAACCATAGCACTTTCATGTTTGCTTTAAACTCAAAATACAGGCTTGGACTTTCATGAATCTTCTCATCTAACTCTTGGCAAGAAAGCAAATTTCTTAAAATGTTGAACTATTCCATCAACTAGTACTTCATCCTCCCAAGTATTTACTCAACACAACTGAGTCTACACTAATCCACAGTGTCAATTTAAAAAGCAATTTAGAGAAAAACTAAATTGTGGACATATAAGCCAGAGTGAGTCAAATGAGTAATACGTTAATACCATCTCCTCTGTTTTATGCACTGTATGCAGTTGCTTGTGGCCTGGCTACAATTTCAATTTACATACAATTTCATTCATAGCTCAAAACACCACAACATTATCTGGATATGTGTGATTTTTTGAGTCAATATGACATATTATGGTTCTGCCAGTACTTGAACCTCTACATTATTCAGCCCTGTACAGAAAGGGATGGGGAAGATACTTAACAATTAATGGCAAATAGCTATTAATGACAACTGCTCTGAAATGCAGAAGTGAGTGGAGGAAGAGAGCCAAATGGGAGATGGGTTTAAAACAAGAGAAACCTTTGTCATTACAAATGCAGTGGCTTGTATATCTTCTGACGTACATTCTGTCTTCACAAAATGTTCTAGATGAGATTTAGCTGTTTAATGTAAGAAATCAGCGTCATCTTCTCACCAAACTGGCCTATTTTTAGAGTAAATTTTTTTCCTCTTTTCAAATAACACTCTACAGTGATGTTTTATATGTGGGAAAATACAATACTACTTGTATGTACTTTACTGGGATAGACATTGTACTAAAGATTCGCTAAAGATACTGATATTTCGTTTAATCTTATTCCGACCAGTCCGACCAGCAGTGAGATGTCGTTGTTTGTAACACTTGTAACACTTTGGTTTATCAAATGACCCTAGTGATGCAGCACAGCAGAAATGTCAGATAGGTTGGACCACCGTGTTTAACTATATATCTTTAAACGTTACAGTTACGGCTGAAATTTAAAACAGTTTGCCGATTTCACATATCTCTGCAATTTAAATCACGTGCCGTTTGTCTACCCAGAAGTGATTTTAGTGTTAGCGAGACACCAGGCAACACCAAGCTCTAACATTTTATTTATCCATTAAAAGTTTGTTCCTATGCACATTTACTATTTTTTTGATCAGTGTAAGCGACACATTGATCATGTTCAACAGGGCGAAAAATTCTTTAAAATTACTTATATACAAAAGCATGTGAAAACAAACTTATGTCATTGAGCTAAAGGCTAAAGAGCTGCCTGCCTTTCTTTAACACCGTCGCTATGGCAGCAGTGCAGAGTTCCAGCAGGCGAGCCCTCAGATTTTAAGGTGGAACTAAAGAAACAATATATGCAGTGCTTAAATTTCAAGGAGACCTTAACTCAGCAGATTCATGCATGGGATCGAGAATCTGCTGTCCAATCTCAGTAACTATCTGGGGTTGTGCTGACATTTTTTTGGTATTTTCATCTTCCGAAAAACATTTACCTTAGCATGGCACTGACAAAGAAAGCAGTTAATTTCACCTGAGTCAAAAATAAGATCACACCTTCACCTCCTCTACTTCTTCCTGTCATGCCTTTATATTCTCAAACATTTTTACTGGCAAGCAGAGGTTGTTTTGTTGTGGCTCCATCAGGCATATCTTTCTGCCTCTTATTGCATTAAAAGAATGGGACCACACACATTATCCTGTGTATGTGCCGCTGCTAATGTATGTTTGAAAGCGGAGTGTAAGCATCCTTTGTTGATCTCCCCACTGCGCCGGAGACACAGAGCAGAAGAGTGAGAGTCAGAAAAAAAGGAGAGAATAATGATGCGAGAGAAACACAGCAGTGGATCCCCAGTCCACCCACGGCACAGCAGCAGTGCACTTTTGTCATGTCTTAGTTCAGAGCCACATGCAAATGCATAAATCTTTCATCTTAGACAGCGTTCTCACTAAGGAGCCTACACAGACCATTTTACTCCCTTGAAAATATCAGGGAATAGAAAACAGAAAGGAATTTCTAATGCCTTTTTATCTGCACACACAGAGACACCACTTAATTATTTGCTCTAAAGCTGAAAGAGCGCCAAGTGCCCAATCACTCATGTCACTTTACTGAATGAATTTGTGTTTGTTTGTATGGTGTATGTTTACGCTGGGGTGTAGAGTAAGAATGGTATCCCTGTCATAGCTTTTGTCAATACATTTTCAACATTTATTTATTCACTGTGTCAACAAGTCTACTGTCTGTCTGGCGAAAGCAGAAATGACAGGGCGGCGACTACCCCCCACCGAGTTTTGATTTGATTTTCACATACGTATGGGCTGAGAGTTTTCCCTATGGGCTTCAGAAACGTAAAGTAATTCTGATCTCCTGTCCTGCTTAATTTTCTGTGCCGACACATGGATACCTATGAATTAGTAATCTACTTTTAAACAGAGAGACTGATGGGTCAAATGACTCCAGTAGCGCCATTTCTGCATTGTAAATTAATATATGTGCTGTCACTTTGCAAAACAGCAGATAGTGAAGAGTTTGTGGCTCTGCATCAAAATGAAAATGGACACTAAAGGTCTTATGAACTGACATTTGTAATGCTTAATGGTGTCACAAAGTCAAAAAGGAACATTTGGGTGCTTGTCCACAGTATTTTATTAAAATGGCCCCATACACTGTCGCCTGGAATGGGCTTTTTCTCTTGCTACCTCTGCCTTTCTTGTTTTACAAGAGTCTTTTGGCCTGAAACTTGTGTAGAATGTTCAATGACAAATGTCCTTGGTATAAAAACTAGAGGGAGATGAAATTCCCTTCTGGCTGAAAACTATGGAAAAGGTGCAGTGGCCTTCCATCCAAAAGCCACAAGCTCTGTTCTAGATACAAAAGACAACATGTTCCCAGAAGTCTTTTGGACACATGCTCCTGGTCCTTTCTCTACACTTTTTTTTATTTATTTATTTTTATAGCCAGAGCTATTAAAGTACTTAATTCCCATGCCAAGTGTCATCAGACTCCCCCTGTCCCATTTCAGAAATGGTATCTCCATTTGTGCTTACAGGCTACTATATGCAGTGCCAAGGTGAATAGACTTGTAAAATGCAGCAGTTCATTCTCTCTCAGCATTGTGGGATGGTAAAAATTACCTCATCAACAATGCAGACCTCATGTATAAAATAAAGTACAACCATTTTCTCGGATTAATGCCATTCACCACTCACTGCTGCAAGGGCGATGTCATTTTGACTGACATCTGCATTAACACACTATCTGGCACACACTCTGCAGTCATAATTGAGTGATATACACACATATACACAACTGACTGGCTTGAGAGCTGTACAATACAAATTTAAAAACCTAATTTTCCTCAAGCGTAATGTTTCAGGTGGCCACAGTCCTCTCTGAGCTAATTAGTGAAATCTTCAGGGCTCTGCTTGAGACAGGCTGCTGCACACTGAGAGCAGATGGGGACCGTATGATGCTTTGGCTGACCTGTTTATCCTCCCTACATCTCCTGTTGTTGTCCACTGTGTGATTGAAATGTATTACTTTTAACCTGAGAAAGTGTGCGTTCATTTGAATTTCTGATATGAGAGCACAGCTGAAATATACTGTATCTAAGCAGGTTTTGAATATGAAAATACATTCCTCCAGAGGCCATTGTGCAGCCATGATGATGCATAGGAAGCAGGTGAGGAAGTGCTATATTGGTCAGTAGGGAGCTTGCTTCACCGTATGTGATTATCATGAAGGTTGAAGATATAGGTCATTGTGTTTGGAGGTTTTAACTGGGAGTAACACACTCAAACACTCTGTGGACCTTTGATTGGTCCATGTAGGCCACCGCACTGGGTTAAAAGTTCATGTTTTTCTCTTATTAGAAAAGGTGCTGTGCCATGTCACACCAGCGTCTAACACTTTTCTATCCTACTGTCCTTTTGCTGCATTTTCTCTCTCTCATTCTGTACAGGCAGTGCTGGCACCTCTGTTGTGTTCAACAAGAACGGCGATGCTCCAGGACGCTATGACCTGTTCCAGTTCCAGATGACCAACTCCTCCACCCCAGAATATAAGGTGGTAGGACAGTGGGTGGAGAACCTCCAGCTCAGGGTATGATAATTTACTGATACTGGTAACACAGATGACAGACACACAATGTCAAAATGTTGTTTAAATGCTTGTATTTAAACAAGATGCTCAGTGAACGTTTACAAGCGTGAATACTTTGTGTTTTCCGAAAATTTAAATCTCTAACGTGACAAGGGGGTGCGCATTAGTTGCATCTCAAATACGGACAGAGCTCAGGCTCATGTTTTACTTTCAGTCTTTATTGGTGTATTTTAGGTGCAAGAAATAAATCTGTGTGTGCAATTTAGCAAGAAAACAAAATGTTTAACTCTCTACCCAAAGGATAAATGTTAAAAATTCTTCAAGTGGAATATTTTCCTTCAACAATGAATAAAGAAATATGTTCACACACATTTTAGTTGATGTGATGCCTGTTATTTTGAAGTCCTACAGAAAGCTACTTTTTAGACTTTATTTAATAAAATGTTAAATTCATAAGTGAAACATAGGTTTTATCAAAGATTATCAAATGTGCCTACAGCTACTTTTACAAAGTGAGAAAAAAAACATCCAATTAAACCAAGAAAAGATTTAAAGAGTATGTGTGAAGGGTGATACAATGTAGTAATTTTAGTCTGTCACATTTTGTATGCTGTTAAAAAGGGATTTGATTGTTTCTACCTGTAAAAGGATGCAGGACTAAAACATCAGTGAGGGCTTGATTTGATAGTTCAACATTACAAAGAAAAAAACAAGAAAGTAGAAATAAAACCAGCAATTAACAACAGACTTTACTCCATTGTTGGAGATCACTCTGCTCCAACTGCATAGGTTTAGAGGAGTGAGTGGGAGGAAGAAAAACATGTTTTTAACCCATGTGTCAAACCATATATGTTCAGTGTTTGGCAGCAGAGAGCTCGCCAAGATGTTGATGTTGTTGGAGACTGACCCCTAAAAAAACAACTCCCATGTTACTCCAGAAACCGCTCAGTAGCTATTCCTGCAGGTTTTACTGTACATGATGAAACTCTAAATCTATTATCACATTTTATCAGATGGAATTTAAGGTGCACCCAGCAAGATAAATCATATGAAAGCTCAGGGTACTGTACAGGAAAACTGAAGGATTTACTGGAAAATATGTAAAAAAAAATAAAAAAAAAAATAAAAAAAAAAGGTATGTATTTGATGTTTTTATGCACATTAAAAAGACAGTGGAACCATGGGATCACAACATACATTGGGCATTTTTCATTTCATAGTTGCTTTAAATAACTACCTTCAAAAAACTACTGTCTAATACCGCTATCTTTTAGCTAGCTTTTATAGATGCAAGGTGTTACTATGATAGATCCCACTGTCATAACACAAGAATGGGCTTGGGTGATTCATGTGGACAATAAAGAAACTGATGAGTTGTATTTTGATTTCAAGGCAAACATGGTTTGAAAATTGCCCATGCTGTATGATAGGATGAAGCCTGAGCTGAACATTTATATGTATTTCTGTGTAACTCAGATTACAGACAAAAACAAGACATTTACATACTAATGAGTTAACATTTGCATAATGTCTCTCTGGTTCACAAGAATTAAACTCAACTGAATGGATTGGATGGCACAGGTGGGGATGTTGCTGGAGATGTGTGTTTCATTTTGTTTTAGTTTGATTACAAACTAAATGCTGTTACAATGCAATTCTATTCCAATGCAATGGCTATCACTTTGTTGAGTAACACATAAGAAGCAACCTAGGTTATCCTGGAATCAGCATCCTAATACATGTTTTGATTATCGATGTCTTAATGCTGTTCCAGCTCACAGAAACTCAAATTGTAAAATTAACAACAAAAGAAAAACCCAAATGAAAACTATGGCAACCGTATGAGTCCAAGGTGTCTTGCTTCTGGTCTCCATGGAAACAGAGCTGTTGGTCTCATTACTGTTTCCACACTGTGTGTAATCGGGAGGTTTTCAGGAGAGCACCATTCATTGTCCAAATAACAAATGGCACCTTCATGCCCTCAGATGAATGGCAGATGATAATCTATCCAGACACCACACAGAAGCAACACATTTATTGTGTGTGTGTGTGTGTGTGTGTGTGTGTGTGTGTGTGTGTGTGTGTGTGTGTGTGTGTGTGTGTGTGTGTGTGTGTGTGTGTGTGTGTGTGTGTGTGTGTGTGTGTGTGATTATTGGCAGTTGCCACATTTGGAGGAAGTAATGCTTTTAGTATCCTTGGTTTGAGTCCTGTTGTATAATGATATTTGTACCTATTGGAGATTTTTATCGGCTGACGTTTATGTCACAGAGTAACATGAGTTATGTAAGGGTTAATGCCCGACGAGGTGTCCATTGTCAGGTATTAATGGACGACGGCGAGGCGTGAACCGTCCGACGCGCAGCGGAGGACGGTTGCCTCCGCCGAAGTCCATTAATACCTGACAATGGACACCTCGAAGGGCATTAACCCGCTTATACCATGGTCACTTGCCAAATAACATATTTTTAAAACTGTATTTCACATTTTAATTAGTTTTACAATCGAAATCTAAAGTTTTTACAAACAATAACTCTGTTTCTCTGGTTACGCCTGGCGGTTTGACTAATACCTGGAACAATCATTCCCATCCATCAGGTTCTAATGCAATGCAAACGTTGTTCACTCCTCCAGGAAATAGGAAAACCTTAGATACGACATTGACATCCTTAGCAACCGGAGATGTTTATAGTCCGCTCAGCTGATAGAATCCTTCAGCTCAGCTACGAGCCAGAAGGCTAACGCTATGCTAGCTAACGCTATGCTACCAAGATCCAAAGTCAATAACATTGTTTACAGTTGGCAATCAGTAAAAATTATTTGACAGTATGTTAAACAACAAGACAAGCAAGCTATCCAGCCATGTCATTGTCCCCGAAACAATATAACGACTTTTACGAACAATTTGATCCGCGATGTGTAACGTTACTGTCGGCCGCAGCGGCGCAGCCTGGAGTAGCGACCTGAACAGTGAACGGGATGTGAGATAACGTTATTCTCTGTGAAACAAAATCAGTCCAGAGGGGAAATATAACTTACTACTTGCAGCGTGTGTGTTAGCGCCATCCTGTGGTGTTCAGAGGACGAGTTGGAAATGACAGATCCACATTTCCTTTTTGATTTAATGTAGCGCATTGATTTAGTTATTGATTTAACAGTAAACAGTCCGTTTCACCGGGACACCTTTACTAGGTGTCCTACATCACTTTTTAATGGACACCCAGCAGCCAATCAGAATCGAGTATTCACCCAGACCATGGTATAAGTGAGCACAGTGTTAGTGGTTAGTTTGTGAGAATGTTTTACGTGCTCTCATCACATCGGTTTCAATTCCATTTCATACCACAGAAATTAAAAGATGGAACATTTTGACATGTTGGGGAATACGTCTATTCCTTTTTTTGCCTAAAGTTAGATGAGAAGATTGATGCCACTCTCTTGGCTGTATGCTAAATATGAGCAAGCTTAGTTTAGCAAAAAATCGGCCTACCAGACACTCAAAAAGCACTGAAGTGCAAAAATTAGCTAAGCTGAGGTAACTGGCTGCTCAAATATAGCTTCATATTAAACAGACAGACATCAGAGTGGTATCAATCTTTTCATGTAACTCTCAGCAGGAAAACGAGTAGCCTATGTGTGTTTCGCAAAATTCCTTTAAAAGTTTCCTGTGGTATTTTCTTAAAGTGCTCATATTATGCTTTTTGGCTTTTCCCCTTTCCTTTATTGTGTTATATATCTTTTTTGTGCACGTTATAGATTTACAAAGTGAAAAAGCCCAAAGTCCCCCCCAAAGGGACTTACCATCTCCAACAGAAAACACGGTTCACAAACTGCTCCAAACAGCTTTGTTGTAGTCCAGCCTTTACTTCTGTGACGAACATGCGTCGCTTTGTAACACGTTATAATGCTCGCCTAGCTGCTAGCGTGACACGTCCTCAAACTCTGCTTCTGACTGGGTAGTAGTCCTTACCTAACTATTGCGCATGTGCGACTCCCAACAAAGATGGAACAGAAGTGAGATGCCTCACTCTGTAGCTAAAACAGAGAGCTCAACACACAGGGTGAAAAGAGGAGCTGCAGCAATGTGCAGTACAACAAAACTATGGTGTTTTTTTTAAATGAAACCATGTAAACCTATTCTGGTACAACCTCTAAATACAGTTATGAACCTGAAAATGAGCATAATATGAGCACTTTAAGTGTTACTCACTAAAATGCATTTTGTGTATCCTTGAGGTCTAACAAGGTGTGCTTACTCATAAAACATTTGCAAAGCCAATTTAGTATTTCAAATCCTGCAGTCTTCTTCTTCCCTGCCTTGCTTGGCACATTGCGGTGTTTCTTGGCACCTTACTGCCACCTGTAGATCAGTGGAATAGTGTGAAACCATTGGCAGGACTGTGTATTAAGGTTGTCAAAAGTATCAATACGATACGTTGATTATACATTTGATAGTATCGAAACAACCGTGGCTATAAACATAAGAGAGAGAAAAAAAATAATACTTAAAGTATTAATAACGACTTAAGGAATAGGCCTACAAGGTAGGGAAAACATTTAAGAATAGTAATTATATTGTTAATTACTATTAACATTGTTAGAAATGTGTTGGTATTTGCTCAGTGATTTTTTTTCTGGACCAGCACTGTTTGAATGATGTTAATATTGAGGTATCGTTTTTGATAACAGTATTTTATCGAAGTTAAAATTCAGGTATCGTGACAACCTTACTGTGTATCACGTCACTTGTGTGCATGAACGTACTTGTAAACATATGAGACAAAACAAAACAGGGACACGTTCATAAGAAAATGCTTCATTTTGCTATTAGAGTCCTGACACTCCACACTCCATACTTCACATTGAGGAAATAATACTCATTACAAAAATGATCCCTGAAATTAATCCTATTCATTTCCAATATAGTTTCACGCTATGCCATTCTGTTTCAGACTCATTGTCTCAAAGCACCTTTTGAATCTGTCATTATCATCATACCACTAGTATGTGTAGTTTGCTATGTTTTTTTGTTTGTTTTGTTTTTCATTGAACTCCAACTGATTTATTTTGTTTACTTTGCTCATACTGTATATTGCTGTGAAACTGCCATGTTGAAGAATCTTTAATCTTCTGGGGCTTTTAAAGCCATGGATCAGTACACTTTTATAATAAATCAAGAGTCGCTCAGAGTATTATGAAAGCGTTTTAAACACCCTAACAAAATATGTTAGAGCCATAAAAAATTCCATTTCTTCATGGCTTTTTTAAGGCCAACTTGTACATTGAGATTCTAGTTTGAGCTTAACCCATAAAACACCTCAGGGCCTTTTTGGATTGAAGTTTCAGATAGTTCTTCAGTGTGTCTGTATACTGCACTTTTAATTATTATTTTTTTTAAAGATTATTTTTTGGGGCATTTTAGGCCTTTATTTTTTATAGGACAGCTAAAGACATGAAAGGAGAGAGAGGGGGAATGACATGCAGCAAAGCGCAGGTCTGAGTTGAACCTGTGGCTGCTGCATCGAGGAGTGAACCTCTATATTTGGGGCGTGCGCTCTACCAGGTGATCTACCCAGGCGCCCCACTTTTCATTTTGATGACAAATAGTAAAAAAGCTCTAAAAGAGGCATTTTGCAATCCCAAAGTCCCATTTTCCTTCCTTATCATCACATACTTTATACCTCACTGGCTTCTGTATTAAAACATAATGTCTTTTGCATTTCACATTTATTTATTTTTATTTCACTGAACAAAGGTAAGCTCTGTTGCCATGGTGATTTCAATTACTTTCAAGTATTAGAAAAAAGAATCCCTCTTAGAAATTGGCAAGAAAGATGTTGTACTGTATTGGGATAATTGTTTTTCGACTTTGTTTACATTTCTTCACCTGTTTGTAAATATTACATTGTACTTTGTTTTTAGAAAGAAGGTAACTTCATGAGAAGCATATTATAGTAATTAGTGGCCACTTACGAATGTTGAGTCATGCACAAAATTCCGGTACTTTTCACGATCCGCATGGTTTCTCACATTCAGCGGTAACTCTGGTTTATTGCGCCGTTACTGACCCTATCTTCCTGTGCTGTGTGTCATCTCTCTACCAGCTGGAGGAGCTTCAGTGGCCAGATGGGGAGCAGGAGGTGCCTATCTCTGTGTGCAGTCTGCCCTGCAAAACTGGAGAGAGGAAGAAGAGAGTAAAGGGCATGCCGTGCTGCTGGCACTGTGAGCTTTGTGATGGCTACCAGTACCAGTACGACGAGACCTCCTGCAGACTGTGTGCCTACAACATGAGGCCCAACCCCAACAGGACCACCTGTCAGCCCATCCCCATTGTCAAGCTGGAGTGGCACTCTGCTTGGGCTATTATCCCCGTCTTCCTGGCCATGCTCGGTATCATTGCCACCATCTTTGTCATGGCGACCTTCATACGCTACAATGACACACCCATTGTGCGGGCGTCGGGCCGAGAGCTGAGCTACGTGTTGCTAACTGGCATCTTTCTGTGTTACATCATAACCTTCCTCATGATTGCCAAACCTGACGTAGCTGTGTGCGCTTTCAGGCGGATCTTCCTGGGCCTGGGCATGTGCATCAGCTACGCCGCGCTGCTCACCAAGACCAACCGTATCTATCGGATCTTCGAGCAGGGCAAGCAGACGGTCACGGCCCCACGCTTCATCAGTCCCACCTCCCAGATTGCAATCACTTCCAGTCTGATCTGTGTGCAGCTGCTGGGCGTGCTGGTGTGGTTCGCCGTGGACCCTCCGAACACCATCGTTGACTACGATGAGCAGAAAACCATTAACCCCATGCTGGCCCGTGGCGTGCTGAAGTGTGACATCACAGACCTACAGATAATCTGCTCGTTGGGCTACAGCATCCTGTTGATGGTGACCTGCACCATCTACGCCATCAAGACAAGGGATGTACCAGAAGACTTCAATGAAGCCAAACCCATTGGCTTCACTATGTACACCACTTGCATAGTCTGGCTGGCCTTCATCCCAATTTTCTTTGGCACAGCCCAGTCAGCAGAAAAGGTGAGTCATTTCTTTCTCTTTTGCTTTCTCTCTCTCTTTGTCACAACCGTTCTCTTTGTCTGTCTCTGTCCCTCCTCTTGCAAATTTCCCTTTCATTCCTTCTGCCCTGTTTTTATCTTGTCCAAACACATGCACACATGCCTATTTGTACAACACAAAATGAAAACACAAACAGTACATAAAGGGAGCACACACACATTTAGTGACTGTGTAAGTTATGGGTTCATTTTCTTTTGGTTTCACATTCACATGGCTTCGATATACATGGAAACCCACACTAGGACCAGCACGGACAAAAATAGGCATAGGAAGGCGGAGGAAGTGTTGATGTTAAGTAACCAAATCCTGAAAAGCCTGAGGAGTGATAGGGACGGGGGTGCCGGCAGCTCCAGATGCCATTATCTTAGCTCTCACGCCTTGGGCTCAACATGTACTATTATGCCTTATTCTGGAAAGGGAGACAAGCAGGTGGAGGAAAAGGAGGAGGGGAGCTGGAGGAAGGCAGAGAGAAATGGTGGGTGAATAGAAGTTTGATTCAACACATTCCATCCCTTGACAGCTGCGCTCTACTCAACAAAGCATTTGACATTGGCTGCCACTGGAGTTGATTGAGAATATGACATTTTGACCTGACGCCCTAGTCATTGCTTATCTGGCAGCACTGAGCAGAATACAGATGCATTCGTCGGCTGGACTCATGGGCTGCGGTGCTGCTTGGCAGGCCATGTGTATGAGACAGAGCAGAAGGGGAAGTTTTCTACTGACAGAATATCAATGCTGACAGGAAAGTGTTACTCCTAACCTTTTTTTAGAGGCACAACGTTCAATATCCTACCTGCTAAGCTACCACATGAGATGGATCAGAAACTGATTTTCCTCATCTCAATTTGGTGCTGATTTCATAGATGAATTACACCCTCAGCAGCAATTAGGAGTTCATTATGTTACTCGCAGTGACTAGTGAGGCAGTAATGTGTTTATCTTTCCCCTTTATGCAGTCAACCCCTTAACATCAGCTCCTGCCTTACACTCACCTCCAGTTCACACCACAGCATCCTGGTGTAATGGCCTTCGTGGGCACATTTCTGCTTACTCCTTTGCCACTGCAAGTGAGAAGTGCCTTTGCATGTCTTGATAACATCCTTTGCAGATGCTGCAGTGTAGTTAAAGTAAAGTGAAGCTATCCCATCCATTATTTTACCTTAATTAATCTTAAAGATCCCTTCAAAATGTTTTTCTTAATGTTTATGCCCCATAAAATGTCTGACCTTGACTATACTGACAAATATATACTGGCAAAGTTTGTCACTAGAGAGGTGTTTTCACATTCTTCGACTAAAGGGGGAGATGTCTGTGCACTTCCCTGAAATCTGAGAATCTGAGAAATGTACCCGGAGCAAGCTAGATTTGGTATGTCGCAGATTTGAAAGCCAATCACTGTCTAATATACAAATGCAGGCGAAAAAACACCCTGAAACCTCAGGTGCAGAGCGGACTTGTCACTTGTTGCTAACTACACTTACCATTCTGATACGTCATTTTTGGTGGACAACAGACTCCTCATCTAAATCTGGGTCTGACTGTCGCAGGGCTCAGACAGGGCGCTGAAACTATCACTGCAGATTGTGAGCTGGCCGCATCTGCCCCACGATCTGCCCCGCGGCCTGTTCTGTCTGAACAGCCCATTTGGTTAACATGGGTGCCAAAAGGAAGCGGTCAGCGCTTCCTGGTTTTTCGTGGCACTTCCCCCTCCTGTCTGAACCTGGCGTGAGGCTCAAACATGGATGGCTGAATCTCTCCGATGTTTTTAGCCATTTTGATGCGCACTGCTCTTTCACTTAGGGCAAGCAAAAGGTGATGGACAGGGTGCGAGGCCATTTCCAGAATTTCTCAATCAATGAGAGCAGATGTGCTTCTAGCCACTTTTAAGATATTTTTTTTTCTTTGTATGTGGGAAAATCAAGTTAAACAAAATATTAATCGTAGCAGAGTATTTTTTACATACTTTAAAACGTGTCTGGAGGAGGACTTAAAGTTTTCAGTATGAACACACATTCCATGCGTGTGTGCGTACAAGTGAATGAACTCTTGGGAAGCTAAATAATAATAATAATAATAATAATAATAATATATTTTATTTATAGCACTTTACATGGTATTCAAAGACACTTTATACATAAAAGAATATTCAAAGCAATTAAAAACAATAAAACCAGAGAAATGTAATACTATTAGGGCTGTCAATAAAATCAAAAGTGCTTCAGGATTCCTGAATCAGGGATAGGGTTATTTCACTAGTAAATTGCTATTGAACGACAAAAACATCCACCAGATTTTACAATAACTTTGAATGCACCACAAGGCTGTAGGTTACCAGTTTCATTGAATGCTCCGTCTGTGTTTTTCGGACAACGGCTGCAGCTGCAGAAGTGTCGGAATCCTCTACAGTGAGTGAAACAGTCAAACTTTAAACCGTTTAGCGTTAGCTGCAGGGCTGGACTGGGACAAAAAATCGGCCCGGGCATTTTTGGCCCAGGCGGCTCACACCCACCGTGATTGGTCAAACATTCCCTGCAGACAGTCCTCTTAAAATATGCGTCCATTCTATGATATGAGTTGCCTAGTGTTCTGCGTTCATGTGATGGTTTTGGATCCTTCAAGAGGTCTCGAGACCTGTTGATCTTACACTTAAATAATTAATTCATTCTTAGAGTTATGATTTGTATATTTATGGTATTTATTATTATTATTATTATTATTATTATTGATATTTGATATTGTATTGCCATTATTGTTATTATTACTATTTTGCTTAATATTGGCTTAGCAACCTTTAAAAACTGTTTGCTGTTAATTTTAACCATTGTAAGATTCATATTTTGTCGCTTTGGACAAAAGTGTCTGCTAACTACAATAACCATAACCATAACCCTTCCCAAAAGCTACAATAAAGCTGGGAGTAGTACATGCCCTGGAAAAGAGAAGCAGTGTACTCACTCACTTTTGATTGGCGACCTGGAGGCCATAGGGAAGCCTACACAATGTCCATACTCAAGTGCAAGTCATTGCCAAAGATAAAGAGTTTAAAGTATAATTTCAAATTATTTAACAACATTTAAGTATACAAGTGTATTGTCAGTAAAGTCACTCAAAATGTTGCCTTGGCCCACACCAATGAACAAGAAAGATTTACTCTAACAAGGTAACCTTTAAAAGAGTGAGAAACAGAGAGAAATGTCAGCTAAGTTAAGGTATAATTCATTTAGCTTAAATCTCTGGGCAATGTAGAGAGACAGCTGTATACATAGTATTCATGAGCCTAGTAGAACAGGCTGTATAGATCATAGACTTCAGCTACCCAACAGGCCAACCCTTAAACAGTTAGGTTACCTGACAGCCACTAACTTTAATGTTACTGCCAAACTGCTTGTTGTCGTTATGACGTGTGGCGCGCACACACACGCACGCACGCACGCACGCACACACCCAGGATGTGCGATATCAAAACAATGTATGAAAACACATTTCCGATGGCTGCGTGACCTTATGTTGTATAGTAGTGGAGCAGAAGTTGTGACTGTGCACTGAGTGGAATGTTTTTAACTCAACACCATTTAGATGCCCTTATTTTCCACACCTGTGACTCCCTCCCCCTCCCCTTTGTTTGGCCCATTCGGTCTCATGTTGAGGGAAGCCATGCGAAAACGGTGACAAAAGATCACAGAGCATCCCCTGCCTCCTGTGCACCTGCATGTGCTCAGTCAACTACTCAACAGTCTCAAGTTAATGACTGTGTGAGAGTGACCAGCATCCAATTCAGCTATCCTCAGGTCTGTAGATCAACTGACTTTTGAAACAAACTCCAGGCGGCTCGTGTATAAAAGACTGCACAGCTTTCCTACCAGAAGATGGTGTACGGCCAAGTACCTGCAAAGTACCTACGCACAGAAATGTTCACATGTTTAAAGGAATACGCCACCGTTTGTTGAAATAGGGCTTATCACAGTCTCCTCTAGATGTAGATAGGTGGGCAAACACATTTTTTGTCTCAGTGCATGCATTGTCTCAGTCTGGCGGAGCCGCTGCTAGCATAGCTTAGCATAGTGAATGGAATCCTTTGTTGCCGTTAGCATGTCGTGAGTAAAAGTGAGCCAAAATTACTTCTTGTGGCCTTGAGACAAAAAATGTGTTTGCCCACCATTCTACATCTAGAGGAGACCGTGATAAGCCCTATTTCAACAAACGATGGCGTATTCCTTTAAAGGACAAATCCGGCGCAAAATGAACCTAGGGGTTAATAACACGTGTACCGAGTTGACCGTTCTCTGGGATATGTTTTCATGCTAGTCATTCGTCTGGTCGGACTGTTTTCCCAAGATGGCGCCTGTCTGTATACGTGAAAGGTACTGTCTTTCTAAACTATCTTTTTAATAAACTGTCTGTACACTACACAAGTTCTCAGTGCTTCGGTTTACATGTAGGGACCCTCATTATGCTGCCATGGAAGTGTGGTGCTATTTTGAGTCTTGTTAGTGGTATAGAAATGGCAATTTCTTTTTACTTTACCCGTGCCCCGACGACTAGCTTTATAAGGTAATTAGCGGTTTGCGCTAAAACTGGTCACATTCGACTAGCATGAAAACAAATCCCAGAGAACGGCTGACTCGGTACACGTGTTATTAACCCCTAGGTTCAGCGTTTGTTCCTGGGGAGATGGATCCATGTGTCCCGCCTCCTGTATGCCATGGATGTCTGAGCCTCAGCAACTACAGACTCACAGACACTATTGCATTTTTCTGTGCCAATTTTTTTGTTGCACAGTGAGTAAGATATTTCATCTATGGGAAATACAGTGGATTTATCATCCAGATCCTGTCCTCATGTTTAATAGAGGTTAAGTAGCCTGCGAATTAAACAGTTAATGAGTGTGAAAGATGTGAAACATTATCCACATAAATGATCAAACTTTTATGGAGTATCAGCGAATATAATTATGTTTTTTTCATAGACGTCACAGACGTATGCCAGTAAGTGAAGTGGAAACTTTATTTTGTAACGTTCGTGAGTTTCGGCACTTTTCACTTAGAATTTGCCACGTTACAGAGCCAGACAAGACTCTGCGGAAGGTCTGCTCAAAAGTTTGCATGATGGCCCGCACATTCTCATGCCAAGTTAATTTTTATAAATCACACCATGTGCGGGAAAACCAGCATACACAAGCTTTTTTTGTGCGTATACAATGTTTATACATGAGGCCCCAGGCCTGCAAGCCACTGTTCGAATAGACTCTTTGAACAAACTAGATGACATAGAAATGTACAAAATAGCGTCAAAGTCAGAAAAACTGTCTGCAATTTTTTTGAGTAAAGGAACTAGCAAATACATTTAAGTGATGCTGTCACTGAACGCAAGAAGCCTCTTATTCTGTAACTCTTTGAACACAAAACAATGTTTCTTACAGTTTAAAAGAGTAGGATGATGATTTAATGAAACATTTTCCCCGAGGTGGAAACGGTCTAGACAGAAACTTTCTAGTGAAACACCCACGAGATTCAGTCACGATTAAAGGAGAACTTCATGTCACGAAAACTAACATACCTCAAAACGTGTATGGAAACCACTTAGGCTCTTGTAAGATATCTCCTGTACCCACAAGCCTTCACACAAGAGAGACCGTGCTGCCACGTATCATTAGTAATGACTAACTATACTTGGCAAAAACTCTCTCATCCTGCTTTCAGAAAGTAAAATGAAAATTGCAACTTCTAATCCTCTTGTCTCTCTCTTTCGAAAAACAACTGCACTTGACAGGAGTTGGACTTGACACTTACTGCGGAGATGTGGAGTCTTTTAAAAAATATGTGAAATTCTCCTGCCTATCAGTTATTTTATGCTTGAAACCCTGTGCAGACTGCAGGCAAAAGGTAAAATTGGTCAAGTGTAATGGAAAGAAAAATGGAACTTTAAAAAAAAGATGTTGAACATCCTTCATGATATGGCTTGGCGATATGGCCAAAATCTTAAATACTGATATAGATTTTTTCTTATCTCGATGACTTTATATATCACAATACAGCATGTTTTCTGGTAATTTCATAAATAGTCTATATGAAAAAAAACACATGTTGAAGCCTGTTTTTATACTTGTGTGAATGAGATACTTGACAAATAAAAAAGCACTGTCCATTATTAAGAACTTTCAGAAGAAGTTTCAAGTGAAATTATAAAGACATATTTTTCCAGCTATACACTGACTGTATGCATGCACACAAATAATTTGATGTAAAAACAAAAAAAACGCAATCTTCAAATGATATTCCCTCAAAATATTTCCCATCAGATTTTCTGAGAAATTCAAGTTAGTATGTGCTTGTAATTATCAATTTAGACAACGTAATTGTGTATCACAGAGTCAAAATGAGTGGGAAGACCATCCACACAGAAAGCAGTCTCTCCAATGTGGAATAGGACTTTGCGGCACAAAGCCAGAGAGAGTTATTCATGACATGAGCCTGGCTAGAAAGTAGGCCACCCAAGACAACGAGACACATCCAGGTAGTTGAGAGGAGACTGCAAATCCCCCGGATCCATTATTGAAGTCATTCTCTAACAGGGCAGAAAGCATCCTAATCATCACTTACTGAATCAAGTCCTTATTGCTGTGTGCATTTATAGTACTCAACCATACCCAACTAAATTGCCTTTGAAGTAAGTATATCCCTAGTGGATATAATTATGAGGATTACCCTCAACAGCTATTTGTCTAAATGGAAGACATGTCGCTTGTTGAGGCTGGATGTTGGCATTTGGCTTGTCAATGAGATGTCGAGCTCAAAAGCAACCGTTTGATTTGATTCTTGATGAGGACGTTAATAAATCATTAATGCGGCTAAAAATAGAGAGTTGCCAAGCAGTTGTGAAAATGACTTCATGTATTTATTTATGTTAAAGCAATAGGAATTAATTATGAATGTTCTTTGACAAGCTAAACATTCAAGTGGTGGGTGAGAGGGGCTATGAATTTGGGTCAAGCTCATCGAGAGGCACAATGAAAAACCCTGTCTCGGTGTGATTAGAGGCTGTAAGAATTATGGATTTGTTATGGTGTGTGTGTGTGTGTGTGTGTGTGTGTGTGTGTGTGTGTGTGTGTGTGTGTGTGTGTGTGTGTGTGTGTGTGTGTGTGTGTGTGTGTGTGTGTGTGTGTGTGTGTGTGTGTGTGTGTGTGTGTGTGTGTGTGTGATGAGTAAGCACCTAATACTCATTGTGCGCTTGCTCCCGAATCAACTATTCTGCATGGTCAATAAATCAGTTCTGATAGGGTCAGCATTGCAGCGTCTAAGGTATCAGAAGCTCATTAAAAGCTTATTCCAGCCGTGTTTAGTTGCCAGAACCAAACTCTGTAGTGTTGCTATGGATACCAGACAGGTTACCAACAACCAAACATGGAAACACAGCACAGGGCGGAGATTCTCTGGTGATTATGTTCGACACCACGTGTACTCACAATGCTTTGATCTGTCACTCCAATATATCTAATGACAAACACTGTAAATTCACGAAAGCACAACATTTCCGTTCTCCCCTGGCTTGAAGTGATTCAGAACAGAGTGCACAGAGAGCATTGTGATATTCATACAGTTATTTATACATGGTGCGCCAGCCAGATCACTGCGTCTGATGCTGCTCCACACACACAGAAACAGGAGGGGATGGAGAGAGAAAGAGGCAGTTGAGTGTATTGGCATGTTGATGGTATCAGGCATCTCAATGATTGGTGGAGATTGGACGACAAAGGCATGACTGGCATGTAAATAAGTATCTTGTATGAAAGATATAACCATTAGTTGTGCTATTTACCAAGAAAAACTGTATGCAAATGGTGACATTTCTTCCTCTCACTGAGTCAGTGAGCATTTCGCTGCTCTGCAGATACACTGTGGTGGCTAATGTGTTTGCAAATGTATCCTCTCCCCGTTCACATTACCAGTGGCTGGCAGCATTCAACTGACATCCAATGCTTTCAAGTGCAGTACATTAATGAGAGGGCTTTGGTGATCTACTCTTGAAACAATAATGTCCCCTCTTGAAGCGATTCTTTCTCCTCCAAGACCCTTAAATATGAATTACTGTCTTCACTACCTCTTAATGAAATCACCACCTTTTGATGAAATAGCTGTGTTAACCTAAAAAATGTTAGCGTGATCTGGATTATGTAGGCTCATAATTACCACATGTGAAGAGTGTTATGTTACCTCTGAAAATGAATGTTAAGGAGAAAACATTTAAAGCGTACTCATGTTGGGCTCACATGAATGGAAATCTTGTGAATGATTTTACCACTTAACGCAGTGAGAGCCTTTCACAGGCTACACTCTACTGCGTGCAAAGCTGCAGAAAAACAAATGTGGACCTGCAGTGAGATGCAGTGTTCTTAGTCCATGCTCTACTCAAAGAGGAATTTACATTGAAATGCAGGGGGCTACAGGAATGGTTAGTGGAGGAAGAAGTTGCTCCGCGGCTGTAGATTGGTTTAATGAATGCTTGAGTGGTAAGATAAAGGTTCTGATATGAGGGGATAGGAAAGGTGACTGCAACATTTCACGGACAGCGGGGTCTATCAATCTAGTCAAGGTTCTGAGTGGACGGACTGGTAGAACATGTGAGGACATTTTGACAAAGTCATGGGGATGCTTCTGCTATTGTCATTAATACGCTTGACCTGTCTTGGACTTGATGGAGTAGCTGCAGGTCAGGCTTTAATAAATGCTGCTGGATTATGTTACCATACGCATGACTGCTCTTTTCCCCCACATCTATCACATAGCAAATATCCACACCACCTACATATCTGATAATATTGTTATGTTTATAAAAGAAAGACAATTTTGCTATTGAATAGAATTATCAGTTTTTATCAGATTGTGTATTAAATTAGTCAAACAACCATCTAATGACGTGGGCCCTTTTTAGAGGAGTTTCTCTACGACTAATGAACTTAATTCGCTGGATGCTCATATTCTGTTATCAGGCGATGGTTATTATTAGGTTTTGCCTCTTCCTGTGTTCAACAGTGTGACTGTTCTGTAATTGGCCATAGATGTTAAGCCATCGTAGCTGTCTTGCCCCTTATTTGTCTTGATAAGGTTTTAAAGTGACAAATTTATCTGCTTCATTGAATTTTGTTCTGTTGCTATTCTAGTCTGTATTAAAATAATGTTTTACCTGTCTGTGCTTTCTTCCAGCTATACATTCAGACAACCACTCTGACCATCTCCATGAACCTCAGTGCCTCAGTAGCACTTGGCATGCTCTACATGCCCAAGGTGTACATCATTATCTTCCACCCTGAGATGAACGTACAGAAGAGGAAGCGTAGCTTCAAGGCTGTGGTCACAGCTGCCACAATGTCATCACGTCTGTCCCAGAAGCCCAACGAGAGGCCCAACGGAGAGGCTAAGACTGAGCTGTGTGAGAACCCTGCTGCTGACCCCATGAGTAAGTAGCCCAGTGAGAAAATCACAAAGCCTCATACGTAATGTATGCACCAAGAACCGAGAACTTTAACTTTACATTAGACCACATTTTATGTGTAATCAGAATCAATGTAATCTACTGCTTTAAAGCCCAGAATGCAATATTAAATAATTTGTAAAACACAACATGAATGCTTTTCTATCCCAAATATGCACCAGCGTTTGTCTCAAAATGGCCGTCATAAAATCTATTAACGCATAGAGGCTCAGTCTACAATGAGTTAATAAAGCTTATATACAGATCAGGATGTTATACAGACCACAGAGAGCCAGGAGTTGAGATCTATATATATTACATATGCTTTGGAGGTTTCTAGGTTTTAAATCTTATTTTCCCAAAAAGGTGCAAATGAGATGTCTTTCTGGTCTTTCTCATATTTCCTTTCTTGTACTAGAAAGTCCCATTCCAGCAATTTAATTGGGTGGCTACTTGGGTAAAAAGTATGCATAATGTCCTATAGAACGGACCCAGTTATCTTTGGTTCCTCATAAATGGTTAGACCTTTAGCTCAAGTGCACAGCAGTGAGCATGAAAGAAGATGGGGGGGGGGGGGGGGGCTTGCTCTGTCAAGAGATTTGAAGAAGCAGCGCTTTGTCGCCAGGAATGGAAAGAGATAATCTGTCTCTGTGGCTGTGTGTTACTCATACCACCCTTCATCTGAAACAGCAAGCGTGATCCTGTTAGCGAAGATAATTCTGGGTATTAGTACGTGAGTGGGGAAGCCTACATACTTCCACAGTTAGGTGATAGAGTGTTTCGTCTGGGGTGAGAAACAACAAATCTCAAAAGGGTTTTGGATTTTTTTTTAAATGGAATTTAGACCAGCGTTGCCATGGAAGCTCTTTGCTCTTCTCTAGTTGTCAGAATGAAGACAGAGATGATTGACAGCTCATGCAAATCACACATCACAGTCTCCAAAGGCCTCCTCTCCCGCAACGCTTCGAATCACACAGAGCGATCATGGCACCCACAGGTGCACCAGCCCCTCAACCCCTCTTTGAATTATGCCTACGAGATGACAGATTTCCAAAAACCCCAACAGTTGTTACACTCATCTGTCAGGAGCGGAATAAGTATGTGTGTATGTGTACAACTGTGAGCGTGCGGTTTTCAATGTGTGTATCTGTGTGTGACTGAATGTGTGAGTTACGCACATATAAGTCAGATAGCTGATGCTAGTGCATCAGGGGATGGGGAACATATCCTTCCCAGTCACACATGTGGCTCAACAAGCAAATTCACTCTGCATTGAGGGTGAAACCTTAACATCTGTCACAGCAGCACATCAAAAGTCCCCAAGCAGGGCATGTGGTCTCTGCAAGGCCCTCCCAAAAGTGCGCCATGTCATTTGCTCTGTGTGTCTCTCACCTTCTGTCTCTCCTACATGAATGTCTTCACACCTCGTCTCACCTCCGAGCACACTCTCTCCTCCTCTTGCCCTTCTTTTTTAGCGGCAGAAGAAGTGACATTTATTAATGGCGAATTTATGTGCATGACCGCCCCGAAACCTGAACTGTGCCTCGACCATCCCTGGAGACTGTCCGTCAAGTCCTGTAACCATCAGAGCGCCAAATACCTCCCTTTCAGGGCCCATCAGGCCTGTATGAGATGACTCGGAGTGATTTATAGCATTAAGAGCATTACTGATACGGTGTAATATCTTCATGATTACGCCTCTAAAAGACCTTGCAAATCAGAGATGATGAAATGCTTCACTATCCTTTGTGAAGCATAGGTTTGTTAGGTTTTTTTTCAAATATAGATCAATCAAAACAGGCATGTGTGGATGGCTTTTCCGATCAATTTCATTTTATGAACAATGAGTACTGTGGGAAGAAAACTGAACCTAGCAAAAACCACAGAACAAAATATAAGAAAAGTTATGAGATGAATAATAAGCTATCGATATTAAATTTTTTAAAGATGATAGCATAGGAAGATGTCTAGATCCCCAGACGACAAAACACACGCGCACACACACACACACACACACACACACACACACACACACACACACACACACACACACACACACACACACACACACACACACACACACACACACACACACACACACACACACACACACAGAGATCTTTCTGAAGATTTGGTTAAAAGCAATAATCTGTTGTACGTTTACTTATGTTTTATTCATCATTACTTGCTGGCCAAGACTACAAAATGCAGCTGTAAAGAAATGGTGCAACTTTAATTGCATAGCCCATGGGAGCTGGTCGCCATAGCAACATTAAAGCAGTAGAATGAGAATTTATAGCAATGTCTGTGATTAAAAAAATGTACATGGTCCTTCTCCACTGCACAGAAAGGACAACACACACATCCTTGTACTTAATGTTGGTTCACTGACTACATTCACATTTTACTTCATGTTAACCACCACAACCATGCCTACCCTAAAACAGCCTTGTACAGAAGTCATGACGAGCCAGAAATGCCTTCACTCTGAAGGTTTGAACCTCAAATTGGTTCTCATAACGATAGATACACAGAAGGACACACACACACACACACACACACACACAGCACCTAGGCACTCAGCCACATTCTGATAGGTTTCCATGGCAATCCAGGCTGGGATCACATTGCATGCCCTAGCATTTGTTCGGTGCTCACTTGTGTGGCGTTTGTGTTTTTTTATCACTAGTCAACATCTGAAAATAGAAACTAAGGCTGTACGCGGGGGGCATTGTCAGTTGAAATTATACACTAGGCCAGAAAATATTGCAACTGATTGCACACATCTGGTGGCAAGAATGCACAGTAGGAAGAGTTTCCAAAAGCAGTTGGTTTTTGCCTCTTTCTTTTTGTTTTGTTTTAAGCAGTCCTCAAAGTAAATCCTAATCTTGTTTTACTCTGTTCTCAGGTCAAGCAACCAAGAAAACATATGTGAGTTACAACAACCTCAGGATCTGATCTGCTGAAAATGAATGCTGTTTGTCCTTTTATCTGTGATTTGAAAAGGGAAGGCAGCTCTAGAGGAACAGAGAAAGACAGACAGGAGAGCGAGCGCAGGCATCACAGCACCACCTGCAGTACCTATGCACTCCAGGACTGTGGATAGCATCCAACCTTCATCCAGACATGATACATGAGTACTGACAGAGACTAGCACAGCTGTAGGCCAGTGTGGCTGGGTCGGCATAGCGAACCAAACTGTAGGTCTTAAACTTGTGTTGTGGCCCCTTTTCTCTCTGACAGAGAACAACTTGCCTGCTAAAAGGGGTCACTGTGAACGAGGACATACCACAAAATAAAAAGGACAGTGGATCTGCTTTCAAAATATTTTCTTTTGAAATGTCATTAAAGCCATATTCTCTTGGGGTTCCCATTATCTGATTTTTTTGTTTTGTATCGTTTCAGTGATTTTCTTCTGTGCCTCTTTTTCTTGCGGTTGATTTAATTACCTTGAACAGCAAGCTCTGCCACATACAGTATACTTTGTTTTACTGAAACCAACTCAAATCAGTCCCAGATGATTATTATTATGTTAGAGTGATGGGCATTGTAAGTATGTTTTTTTTGTAAATATGTGAGAGTATTTTCATGTTTGGAGTACAAAAATAGATATCCAGTCTTTGTTCAATTGGATTTGGATGGTAATGAAAAGCACCACAAAGTGTTCACTTTGCATGTGCCAATGTATGTCTGTTCTATTTGATGTAAACAACAAAAAAAGAGAAATAAATTCTGAAAATGATAATACGCTTTGAATTGAATTGAATTGATCCCCCCCCCCCGTATCTGCAAGCATGTTTGTTTTATATAGTTGCGTACTGGGTATATTATGCCTAATTATGGTGTGGGAAACATTCATATCAGAGCAATCATGCAAGTATGTTGTGATGTCCGTCAAATTATGAACATGTAATAAAATCATTTTGTTATCTTTTATACAATTAAACCAGACAGCATATCATAGTTATTTCTTTGCTTGTGCGTGCGTATAAGTGGGTATTTTTGTGTTGTGTAGCACAAGGGAGTTTGGCCTATTTAAACTGCTGTATGAATAAGTGCAATTAATCACTGTGTTGTTTATGGGTTTTCTGTAAACCAATGGAAATGTCATGTGCTCGTTTACATTAGTGAGCTCACTGAGCAGTGCTGTCATGCAAAGAGATGAGACCCTCCGAGAGGAGAGGCTGTCCACTAGTTGACTCCTTTAATCACCCTTTGCTCTTTTCTGTCGCATCCGTTGCTTCTCTCTCACTGTTGCTCCTTCCAAGTCCCACCACCAACATCCTACATGAATAATATAACATGTCAGATCAATTTGTCCTGCTGATGGCCAAGCTTTATGAGCTTACCGCTCTATTCCTGTGCCTGCCCGCAAGCATAATGTTACTATTTTCAATATCGATTATAATATAAAAACATGAATAGGCCACGCATGAGAGACTTCTGTTTCTTCACCCGGTAAGCATCTCCCTCTAGGCTGTTACATGGGCAAATGATATATGACCAAGAGATGCAGATTCCTCTATTCTGTGTGTGTGTGTGTGTGTGTGTGTGTGTGTGTGTGTGTGTGTGTGTGTGTGAGAGAGAGAGAGAGAGAGAAAGAAAGAGCGAGATAGTGAGAAATAATAATAATAATAATAATAATAAATTTAATTTATATAGCGCTTTTCATAGACTCAAAGTCGCTTTACAGGGAAGAATTACAAGTAAGGAAAATACAGCATAACATGAGGAAAGGGGAGGAGAAAAAAAAGCGACTCCCAAACTATGCTCAGTACAGTACAGAGTACAGTGTGGGAACAGGAAAAAAAACCTCAGCAATAAGCACATACAACACAGAAAGAGGGAATGAGATCCTTACCCACACTGGTTTTCTTTTGTTTCTCTTTCCATTTGTCTTGCATCTCTCTCAGCTCCTGTGGGACCTGATGGTATTTATTCTCATACGCATAGTCTGTCATTTTCTGTTGCACACAGCAAGGAAAAATCCCACTTACACCCAATTAAGACTAGCCTCTCCCCCACCAAATTAATTGCCTGTTTCAGTGTCTGTGTGCAAGTAATCAGTCGGGGCTGAACAGAGTTTAGCTCTGCAGCTCAGCAAAATAAAAAAAATAGTAAACAGCTCAAGCAATACTATTTGGGATCTTGACAAAACTTTGAGAGACGCGATCTTTGATATGCAGAAAATATTTAAACATAACTATGAAAACATGTTCAGGAAGGTCGCTTTTTTTCACTTACCTAAAATAGTGTGAAGTATGGTTTACTCCAGCTCCAAACTCTCAAGGCTCCCACGTAAGAGCCCACCTGCTCAGTATGCACCTGTTCCGTAGGCAGCAGTTTCCTGGGAAAACATCAAAGGGAGGAAACTAATCATGGTGGACCGAGAGCAAGGCACACTCCTCCAGGAGGATTTAAATGTTTCAAACTCTAAACACTGTCAATCGCAGATTATTATGGGTGGAACATTTGAAGTTGAACAATAGTACACAGGCTTGCCACGAGTTCTACTTGTAAAGTTGTCAAAAGTGTCCTCATTGTGTAGGAATTACAAGTCTGCGTGACCCAATTTGAATGACAAGGTGACACTGCTGCTATACGAAAAGTACATTTCAGCATGCGCCTCGTGTGACGTGTAGAAGTCTCAGCTCCAATCGCTCAGGCTTTCTTCTATCTGGAGTTTTCATGTCACTTTGGTCCAGCTCCGCCTTTGAAGAAAGCCTGCCTTATCTTGTCAGAACTCCTGATGTGCTCTTTCACAGACAATTTACTGATGCAGAGTCTAGATTAGCTCTGTTTCATGGCTCCTGGGCCCTGGGCTCTCCTATCTTTCCATAAATGTCCAATTATCCAACTCCAGCCAGAGTGAAACCTTATCTGCTTCCCGTCAGTGACCAACGGAGGCCTGATATAATGTGGGGTGGATAAAGACACTATTCACTACACACGTATCCCCCTCCCCCCCACGTCTTGTACTCAAAACCTCCTTATGATGCTTTTTGTTTACCAGCATCTTTTTTTTCTTCCTCCATGTGCTCTGCTCTGAAGAAATCAGACCAGTTACTGGTACCAGCACATGGTGACTTTTTTTTATATTTAGTTGTACAGTAAGATAGCCCTTGGTTAGACATGAATCATAACATCCACATGTCCTCGTAGCCCCAATTACCATCTAAAAAGGAAGACTACATCTGAACAGGCTCTGCAGCTGAGATGCGGTTTGTTTTTCTACGAGAAAAGATATGGCGCCTCTTATTCTATGTGAATAAATTAGTGTAGGCTCACTTGGTGTCATTTCTTATCCGTGGGTCTATAGACCTACACCTTGCTTCTTTCTTTGCTTTGGCTGCACAGCGCGTGTGTGCGTCAGTGTGCTTGCCACAGCGTTATTACATTTTTAATCAGCGGAAGAGACCAGGCATCATTCTCATCACATTAGTGTCTCCTGGTATTTATTCCTCTCTCTCACCACTTTTACTCCTGGGGGGAGTTGGGTGGGTGGAGAGAATACGTTTGAAATTTGCTCATTTGACAGTCATTAGAGATATGGATTTTGACAGTACACAATTAGCTCAGTCACCTCCTTTATCTTCACTCATCTTTGGCTGAGGGATTTAGTACGTGTTGCCTCTCCTGTAATAACTGTTATACCTCTCTTGCCATCTCCCTCTCTGTCTTCCCCACTCATCTCTTCGATGACCAAACTTCTAATTCCATCTTTCCCCCAGCTAATGCTTATTTGAAAATTACATATCTGACTTCATGGATTTTAATTGACTGCTGTGTTATTAAGACGGCTGACTGAGACGAATGCTCTTCAGTATTCGCAGCTGAGTAGGTGCTCTAATCCGCTGCTTTCCCCCAATTTCCCCTGTCAGAAAAATGCATTCATGGAGAAAAGAAGAACCGGCATACATATTGTGAATATGTTGCATATTTGTTATGCCTTGGCTGCATGAAGAGCCATCTAACTTTTAGAAGATGTTTTAACATTGAATCACAGCTCAGGTTCACGGCACAAACAAAAACCAACAGCATTTAAAGCAAGACAGTTCACCTGTGGCTTAAACAGGAGTTGACAGAGATAAGTGCTTTGGCTGTGAAATTTAACTTGAAAGCTAATCCCTTGATTTCAAGGAGCATGGCAAAAACAATGAATTTCCACATCCCACACAGATCATTGTTATTTCAAAGAAAAGTAAATGCCTAAAGAGAAAACAAAATACTGAAATGGAAATAAATAGTTGAGGAAGAGTGATAGAAATCCACATCAAACAAAAATAAACCTGAAAGGTACAGATAATAAATCACATACCACACTTGTTCGCTTGTTAAGGAGTAGATTAGTAGAATCAGCTTTTATTTAGTCTTTCTTCTTAAAACTGATCTTAATTCAGGCACATAAATCCTCCACATGAATCCACCTTTAAATGCTTAAAAGCTACAAGTTTTGCTGTGGGCATTGTGCAGGAGGTGTACTTTCAAATGATAATAAATCAATTTAAAGTGTGAATTATAGTCTTACCACGCAAACTACATCGCTAAAGATTGCGTGTCTCATTTTTCAGTTGGCGGTGGAGTGTGGAGCACTCTCCATTTGATTAAACTCAACCCAAAGGCTGCATCAATTATGTATCTTCACAATGGAGTTAATGGACTGCAATAACAGTTGAAGATGACTTGACTAAATTTCCACATGACATGGCAAGAAGAATCTCACTTCAGTAATGTAACCCTCCTGAACAGCTTGTCTGAAATAATAAAAGATCAGGCCTGCTTCTAACTTATTAAATAAAAATCACATTTTCTTGTGTTAATTTCCCTGTTACAGTAGCCTAATCAGTAAGATACTATGCCCTCTGACAGATCTGTTTCCTCTAGGAGAGTGTTCAATGTAGCACACATGTCGGTATGTGTGTGTGTGTGTGTGTGTGTGTGTGTGTGCACTTTCTGCCATGCAAGAGGCGGTGTATATTCCTTAATGTACTTGTGTGTGTGCCCTGAATGCATATATGTGTGAATGTCTCTGCTCAGCTTGCAATCCATCTACCTTGGGATCCAGCTTCTATAATTTAGGTCTCTGGGGTTTCGGGTCTCATGAGTGGGCCCTCGCAGAGAACAGAAGGGGCCTGCCAAGCCCCAACTACACAGTCACTGACCCATCTGGCCAACAGGCCAGCGGGGAGCACGCAGGATGCAGAGACCAAAGCTCTGCGCAAACATCCTGTGCTAACATGAGACTGGCGGATCACAGTGCCAGTAAAAGGTAGACATGGTGTACAGCAACCACATACTGAGCAACCTTCGTGTTTTATTTTGAGATGCTGCGTGTTGTCTGAACTGCATATAAGGAGAGAGGGCAAAGAGTTTCCAGCTAAACGCACACTGCCGACAGGAATATGCTGTGCATGAAGTGACAGCGATCCTGCTGCTGTGTTGTGTATAATTTAGAGTAAAAACATGTTGATTCAGCTGTCATCTTCGCAAGTCATGCAGAGGTTGGTTCAACATGACGTTACAGAGTTAACCTGACCTCAGTGCTGCAGTTTCTCCTCTACACTACAATGCACAGCCATGTAAATGTTTTCTAATGACCTCTCAAATGCCAAGTGTTCTGCCAATGCCCTCAGCCCCTGCAGCAAGCTTAAAATGCTGCTCACACCATTAAAGCCAGTGCAAGCAGCCAGCACAAGGCAGCATCTGTCATCTGCCCTTATGAAACTCTCCCAACTTCTTAGCTTTGTCATGCCTGCGAAAATCTACTGCATCCACGGGAGCGGGCGCCTTCCATGACTGAAGACGAGGATTTCCATCCTAGCTCTGGAATGGATCCAATTTATGAGATAAGAAGCAAAATGCAATTAGTCTACACTTTCTAAATCTGTGACTGAATTACGGGAGTCTCACAGTTGTTATAACTTATCTCAGTTTCTAATTATGAGTGTGACTTAAGAGAGAGCCGACACATTTTGTTATCAGGGGGACTTAACTGAAGATCACTTCTTTGCTGATGCACTGTTTAATAAATAGTAAATCAGTGATACAATCACTGATTTACATGTGGCGTTATGGTAACTTTGAAAGTAATGAATTGAAATAAACTCAAGTATCTTATAATAGGATTGTGTTGCCTACACACACAGGATATGATAAATGATAATTGCAGTTCTGTATTTTGTTTACCAAAGCTTAAGGCTACTTTTTTTTTTCGTCTCCAAAAGATATTATGATCTCATGCAAAGGTTATCAGTCAGTACATTTGCCATGGTGTAATGCTACTGCCATCTACTGATAACTGCAGCGATCTCCATCTTTCCCTCTGTATCTTGTATTCTCACGACCCTGTCTCAGAATATAAGATCTGTACAACCAGCCCCGACAGATTACAAAATGTACTTCTGAATAGACTTCCTGTTCAGCGCTCAGGGCAAGGCAAGCTCATTGTGTCGGCATTACAACGCATTCAAATAAACTTACTTTACTCTTTCACAAGATGGCGCTGTGGTCATTGTTGGTGAGAGGACAAGATGCAGCCTGCAGATGAGGTGAGGATTTTACTTGATCTTGATCATTTCCAGTGCTGCAAAGAGAGATTGTAATCACACACCTTTGTCACCTTGGAGGCCAATGCATTGGATTAGGTTAATTTCCCGGATACTAAACCTAAATGTATATATATACCCAACTCTTAATTATAGATGATCTTAGTCTTACAGTAACCTAAATGACCTTCTTGTGGGATCAGCATTTTGCCCTGAACAGGTTGTTGTCCTAATGTAACAGTAACATTACACACACAGCATGTTGTGTCTCATTTTTCAGTTACGTTACCACAGCGCTCCCAACCCTCCTGTGTAACTTTAGCTACACTTCTAAACCCTACAAAAGTGAAGTGGATGTGATATTGTTACTCACCATTGAAGCTCACTTCTCATACTGAGAGGTTAATTCCTCGATGCAGAGGTCCAGGGTTCGAATCCGACCTGTGACAATTTCATGCATGTCTTCCCCCTCTCTCTCCCCTTTCTCACCTAGCTGTCCTGTCAAAAATTAAAAAGCCCCTAAAAAAATCCTCTTAAAAAAAAAACATGGTTCAAACACATTATAGCCAAAACGCTACTATTAGCAGTTACGCCTAACTAGCAGCACACCACAGTTAGCCAAGCTCCCAAAAGAAAAATACAGAAAAACATGCTCCTGTTGAAGAGAGTTGATTTGTTTTTTTTACAAATTATTCCTGAGTTTTGGTTAATTATTAGCTGGTTAATTATAGCTACAAGTTTACATAACATCTGTTGGTTGTTTTCCCCTTTGGTTTACAGTTTTCCCCAATTGTTGACACACCAAAATTGGGACTTGAACCGAAACCTGAATGCATTACACTCCGTGTCCAATTCTGTATCACACTACACACAGTTTTCTACATTAGGCACAACATTCAAAATTAAAATCTCTGAAGTCCCTTCTGAATTGCACAATCAGAGCTTGAGCACTATACGGCCACAGATGAGCTTTCCTGTTTTGGTGAAAAAATGTGATTCAGTGGTGAAGCAAGAGCTAGAGGTAGTGTGCGGTTAGATTGCAAATGGATAGAGACACAGGTAGATGAGGTGCTGTAGCCAGACCATTTTGCATGTGTTTTTGTCTCTTTGTGTTTAGAGTTTTGAAAGAATTAGTCACTTTCATTTGTAATGTTTGTACAGTAAACCCTTTATCTTTCCTGGTTTTCTCGTCTTGTATATGGAAAGTGGTACATGCAAAACACAAGTGTTCAAAAATACTGCATTTTGGAAATATATGGCAATGTTTTTTGTTACTGTATTACGTTTGTTCATTTATATTTGAGTGGGTATACGTCACTGTGACAATCTTTTCCAACCGGCTACAGCGTAACACTGAGAATGCAAAAGGCATAAACTTACTGATGGGATATTCATGGTAGTGTTTTGTGTTGAGCACATCAGTGTGCTGTTGGTTGGTAGACAGATCTATTCATGTGACGTGTGTGTCATTTTAATGCAAAAAAGCATTTTGGAAAGAGCTGTAACAGTTTTGAATGCAGTGTTTGCTTTTGCTAGGGACATGTAGAGTTTACAATTTTGTTTACAGTTTTGGGAAAATGAGCCAAGGATTCAGCAAACGTGTAACCAATTGGGGAAAACTGTAATACGGGCTATACCTAGAACAGTAACATTATAATGTCTTTATATTATTAAGTCAAGGGTAAAGTCTGTTTGTACAGTGCTGCAAGAGCACTCCTTATGATCTATGTATAATATGCGAAACATTTTTTTATGGATTACCCATTATAAAATATGAAACATATACTGCTTGCTTCCCTAACAATTATCCTTCATCAATATGATGTTTTCTTTCATCATTGCACTTTCAGCCTAATGGGAAACAGAGTGCCACATTTCATGGGCTTTGGGCATCTAATGAGGCCAATTACTGAGTTGTCCATATCATCTGGTGCTGCCCACCATCATATCCTTTCTGTTTTTTCCACTGCTAAGTAGCAGATCACCTTACCGCCTCCTCAAGCACTAGGGTGCATACAAAGGCTGATTACTTTTTCTTTTTTTAATCAAAAGAAAAGTTTGCCAATAATACTGTGCAGTTGAAATAATTAGAGCCTTGCCTGACATGGCTACAGACCTAATTAGAATTTATGACCCCCAGCTATTATAAACACGCTTACAAAACACCCGTTTTGATTAGTGTTCTGCCACTGTCTGAAGTAAAAAAAAAAAGATACAGCAGGTGTTTTATAAATACTGATTGTGTGGATATGTAGAAATCTGTGAAACTATTTCAAACAACTATAAAGCAAAGCATTTGCATTCTGTATACTCTTATTTCAGTAATTAAAACAGATAAGACTGTTGGTGTGCCGAGCTGCAAAGCCTCCGCAGCAGGTTTTCAAGTGCAGTGCCTCACACACATCAACAACTGAAGGTCAGTAGGTTTCCATGAGGTTATACTTTTTTATCACATACATTAACTTTCATTCTCAATACATTATTAATGAAGGGGGGGGGGGGGGGGGTATGATGAAGTGAGAGATTGGCAGGGCATAAAATAGCCTCAACTCTACATTCTGATACACCCTCATTATCTACTACTGGCTGCTGTTATCGATTAGCTCAACTACATTTGTAGATTCAAACTACTCAACTGCTGGTGTTATCTGATCCTTTATGGAGAATAGTACCAATAAAAAGCATATCCCTTCATACAGTAGATGTGCTGTCGGTTGTGTACTTTTGCAGGAAGGTGTATGAAACTTGTGCTGTGAGACTAACTAAACTAATTAGGAGCAGTGGGCAGCCATAGTCTGGCGCCCGGGGACCATCTCCAGCTGTAATGCCAATGTCTATGTCAAGGACAATGGCAGGAGTTACATAGCACGCATGTCTTTATGGTGGGAGGTAGGGCTGCAAAATTAATTGCAATTGTATCGAAATCGCAAGATGTACTAGTGCAATATCCAAATCGCAGGGGGGGTGCAACATTTGTTATGGCAAAATATATGTCAAACCGTTCTGAATTAAGTATTGTGGTGCTGCAGAGATGTCCTGGCCTACACATCGTATCCAACAGACTAAAGAAACAAATCTTTGTTTGGTACAGATCCTTGCAAAAATCACACTATAGTCATTTTAATTTCTTTCAATGTTAATAATTTTCAATGAAAATGAGAATGATACAAAAACGATCATTCCCTCAAATATCGTGAATCATATTGCAATCGCAATTAGATATTTTCCTCATATCGTGCAGCCCTAGTGGGAGGAAACCCACGCGAGAACATGCAAACTTCACACAGTAAGGCCCTCTAACCTAGCACTCAGCAGTGCTTACCTGCTGTGAGGCAGCAGGTCTAACCACTGAGCCACCATGCCGCCAAATTGAAGGTGATTGGTGCGTTTTACCTAACAAGGTGCAGTTTTAAAAGTTTAAGCTTACAGTAGGTCACTGCAAGAAAAAGGCAGTGATTACAGTCCCACCTCTGCTTAGTAATATTAGTGAGCAGTTTTGTGCCTTCCTCCAACATCAATCCCATCAAGTTGGTGTCAGTTGGTGTCAACATCGGATGTAACTCCTGTCTGTCAGTGGTCAATGACTCCATCATGTGCTCCCAGAATAAAACATTATCCTACAACTGCGTATTCTGTGTCAGAGGTGTCAAACAAAGACAGCCAGAGGCAATCATTCCTGTAGTTGCTGATGCCTGCTATATTATACAGTATGTTTTCAGAGGAATATGTAGGTTAAAAATTTACAAATGGTATATGTAAATTAGGTGCCTTCTTAAAGAATGTTCCTTATTTGAACTACTTTGTTGCCGAGTTGCATTGTTTTGTCATTACTGTAATGTACTGTATATATTGTTTTGTACCCATGACATGTAACCATGGCATACAAATCTGAAATCATGTCAGTTATTTATAGCCTGACGTTGTCATACTCAGATTCTAGTCAGAACTTCCCGACCTCTTGAATGTTGTGGGCGGGGCTAAGTTCGGCTGGCATCCAGGCTGTTATTTATGCAACAAGGGTTGAAATGTCTGTTATTCAGTCTGTATAATTTTGAACAGTAAAAACTGTATTCAATCACAGTCAGTGTTTGTAAGAAACAGGGCCTTTAAATCCAGTGTCACAAATACTGTATATCTATGAAAATATGTAAATTAGTAAGTCGCCCACAGTTAGATGATTGTTGGCTTGTTGATAAATGATTATTACATTCAATTTGCAACATAACCCACCTCATAATCACCAATTACGTGTCACAATAATTGGTAAGACTGAGCAAATGAGAGCAGGGCAGATAACATAATTACAGCATTGATAATGAAGAAATTAAAAAAAGTACAGTACACATTCTACATACGACTAAAGTCACATCTGGCATGTATGAAGTTATGGGTATGTGTCAAGATTGTTCTCTCTTTGCAGTAAGTCATTGTCTAGAGAAGATGGGTCTGGAATAATCAGTGATTCTGTATGAGCTTAAAAAGGTAAAATAACATGTTTGTGTGTCAGCTTGAATGCGCTTTAAATATACAAAAGAAACAATATTTAATGCCTTGATTAATTCCTAAAGCAACTTTTCACATACACATATTGCTAAGATTACATCCAAAAGCCTTCATAGTAGTTGAAAGATTCCTTTGTAGCACTACACAAAAAAACAATCAAAATGTATTGTATTGCAACTTGTACTGAAAATGTACATTTGTCACAGCAGTATGGGTCACCAACCAGTGAAACTGTTTGACCTCTCCCGAATAAGCCATCATTACACAAGCTCTATACTAAAAGAATTTGAGAGCAGATATTAGTCATTGTTATTGATATTTCTCCAAGAGATGAAGGAGCACAGAGCCAAAAAAAGAAAATCTGCCCACCTAAATGCCACAGAAAGGGAGCACTTCTCTTAAAATATTGTCTCACAGGGGCTGCCTGCTGTGTATTTGGTTTATTTCAACGAAGTGTACAGCTCATGTTATAACCAAAACCAGCCAACCATTGAACCCTATCGTAGCTTCTAGAATCAAGAATGTGACAACATACTGTGTAAAGCAAGGCTACAAATGACCACAGGAATATTTGATGACAAAATATATTTGGAAA